>OMLP01013899.1:22312-36945 GCA_900302685.1 Spondyliosoma cantharus
GAGACAAAAAATGTAAAAAAAAAAAAAAAAAAAAAGAAAAAGACAAAAGAAAGGCAGGTATCTGAATACGAATATTTAGCCTCTTTATGATAACGGGGACAGTGTACTTGGAGTGATGTTATGGATAATAACGAATATTTCAAGTCGGGCAAAAGACATCATATCAGAATATTTTGTCAGGTGTTTGATTAGTATGAGTAGAATTTTAGTGGGAATATTCTTTTTTGTCTTTCATAAAAAATGCATTCTGCTTCTGTGAGTTGGATGATAATCTGTTAAATGTGGATCAAAATAGAGAACCATCCCCCCATTTTAATTGCTTGTGTTGTGTTGTGTTGAGTTCATGTCTACAGCTGTCAGGCTGGAGGCAGTGACTCACACACACACGCACACACACACACACACCCACAGACACACACATCAGACACATGTGCAACTTCAACCATTAAATACCAAAACACATTGATTGTTATTGAGTTAGTCCGTCCCCTGATGTCCACCATGAATTATTTAGTGTTTTGCACTCGGGCTGTTGGCCAGGACCTTCTCCAGTGAGGCTCAGGGGGAGATGACAGGTAGAGGACCACGGACTGCTTTTAACACTCCCCCCCCATTATCCTCACCCTATAGTCTCCCACAGGTCTCACCTCCTCCTCATACTGCAGCCATGCCTTTCCTCCCTCTCTCTCTCTCTCTGTCTCTCACTCCTGACTCACCCTGCCTCCCAGCTAATAGTGCCTGACTCATGTTATTCACAGAGCTGTCTGTGTGTCAAGGGCAGAGTCAGAGGGGAGGGGAGGGAGGGTTAAGAAAGAGTCAAAACAGGGCACAAGGAAAATCAACAATATATATTTTCCTCTTACCTGTAGTGATATTTATCCATCTAGATTGTTTTGGTGTGAGTTGCTGCAGTTTAGAGATGTGGATGGCCTTGAATATAATGGAACCAGACGACACTCGGCTTGTTGTGCTCAAAGAGCCAAAAAGTACATTTGAAAAACTCGACAGCAACGTCTCTTTACAGAAATTGTGACCCGGTTAGTCAAAGTAATCAGCAGTTTCATGTTGGAGCTATTTACTTTCTACCAAAATACACCATAGTCCCAGAGTGGGTTATAAGCATAAAAAAGGCTCATTTATGCTCCCTTTAAGTACAAAAATAGCTTTATAACCATTTCTGCCCACATACCTCCATGCGTCTTTCACGTTGGCATGGATGTTAAGCAATACAACCTCTAGAGGGCACCGCTCAGTCAAGTCAGACTGACCCGACCTATACTTTACCCTAGCCTCCATCCAATCACCTCCCAGCTGCTCCGTAGTGTACACATGTGTAAAACTTCTCACCAACTTCGTCTTGTCCTGTGGTTCTGTCTCACTTAAACTATTGGCTGCACTGCTACACTGCCCCACAGGACGACTGGAGGAACTGCTCCGTTGATCCGTATCCGTAAGCTTTCAGAAGATGTGCAGAAACACAGGCAAGAAGGACAGCAGAGTACAGACACAAGGCTCTGTACGTATCCGTATCTATATCTAATGTTGAGCATGAATGAGCCTTAAAGGGATAGTTCGGGTTTTTTGAAGTGGGGTCATATAAATTACATATATATATATAGTCGGTCTGTTCCCTACCGTAATTGCCGATCAGCGCAGCCTCAGTTTGGAGAAGTAGAGAGCCGCGCCTCCAGCCCAGATGAAAAGCGAATTTTAACCACCTAAAACAAGCCCCACCTAAAAGAATCTGTATCAGTTCAAGTGTACGTTATATAGAAAAAATTCACACCGCTATACATCGTCGTCAGACCACCCTTTCTTTTGGCACTACATTCGCAACTAAAAACAAAACTTAACAATTTCAGACACAGACCGTAGAACCTCCGTATCCCTACGCAGTTGCGCTAATGCGTAGGGATACGGAGGTTCTACGGTCTGTGTCTGAAATTGTTAAGTTTAGTTTTTATCGAAAGTAAACAGAGTTGCGTGCATAAACCTCTCGTCCAGCAACTGGGCCTCGCAGATCACCTGTTGTGCTAATGCATAGCGATACGGAGGTTCTACGGTTGAGAAAATGTAGTGTCATAAGAAAGGGCGGTCTGACGGCGATGTAAAGCGGTGTGAATTTTCTCTATACAATGTACACTTGAACTGATATAGATTTTTTTAGGTGGGTCTTGTTTTAGGTGGTTAAAATTCACTTTTCATCTGGACTCCGTTCACTGCAGTACAAAGCTGAGCGTCTGGGCTGGAGCGGCTCTCTGTTTCTCCAAACTGAGGTTGCGCTGATCGGCAAATATGGTAGGGAACAGACCGACTATAGATATGTACTTTATATGACCCCACTTCATAAAACCTTAACTATCCCTTTAATGTGTCCCACTCTGCTATAATGTTAGCTAGCTTATAAAGTAGCCGTTCGCCTTGTAGTTGCATTGTAGAAAAGGTAAACATCTCAGCGCAGCACAGCACAGTCTAGATGTTTAGCACTACAGATGAGAGCAAAAAACATTTGTTTTTGGGCTGAACTATCCATTTAAGACACCGGCAAAGAGGGAAGACATCATGGAAAAATAAAGAAATTAAGTGAAGCAAAACCTGGAGTGCTTGTGATCACCATAGGAATAGTGTTTGAGTGATCAGATATCTGAGCCATCAGCAGGCTTTTAAAAGCTTTAGTGGACTAAAAGCTGCGAGAGTGTGTGTGCGTGTGTGTGTGTGTGTGTGTGTGTGTCTTTACTAATGAAATTATCCTGCCCTCATCTGATCTCGGAGCTGCTGATAATCACTACAGCGAAATGCTGCTGCAAGACACATCAATAGGAATTGCACTTTTTTCACCTCAAGTGCCAGTTGGTTCAGGTTTAGATGTCTTGACCTCACTTCTGTTCTTCAACGCTCGCATCTCTTCCCAGAGGACCTCTGCGGTATCTGTCGCTCACTTGATCTCTGCAACCTGCCCTTCTTTTCTTCTCCTCTCTTGCTGTCCTCGCTGTATTCTTACAACACATCTGCTAAGTCAGGGGAATAAGACTTAAACACAATCGCAGTGTTTAGTCCACCGTCCTCGAGCTGAGTTCTCTCCCATTTTTCTATTTTGCATGTCGAGCTCAAAAGCAGCGTGTAGAGACATTAGTCTCTGGCCCCGGGGCTCAAACTGCTTGCACGACGTTTTGTGTCTTCTCCACACTATGAGACATTAGTATCAGCTATTTATAGTAAGCTCACTGCTGTCCTGAGGAAGAACTGTGGAGACTAGATTTCACTGTGGTTCTATAAAAAGGCTCAGAGCGAGACGTCAGCAAAATATCCCCGTCTTTGTTTTACACGCACGGGATGTCGCTTAAACTTCTCTGAAAGCGACTCGAGGTGTTTGCACGCACACAATCGTCACTGCTATTAAACTGACTAACTCGTTCCCTCTCTTCCTTCCTGCAGCGTGTCTGTTGCAGTCAGAGCTGGTAAACTACGAGAGAGTGAAGGAGTACTGTCTGAAGGTGCTGAGCCACCAGAGAGACCACTTCAAGGCCATGTACCGAGCCGGCATCGCCTTCTATCACCTGGGTGACTACGAGTGTGCCCTGCGCTACCTGCGTGACGCCAAGAACCGCGAACCCACAGGTGAGGACGAGCTGTGCAGTCAGTCACATGACACATTACACATGACAGAGCGAAGAGCAGTGTAGTTACAGACATTAAGGTGCTTCAATTTAATTTAATTATAATCTAAGAACACAACTTTATGGCTTAAAACCTAAAAACTGTTTATTATAGTGAATTTGATGATCATTAATTGTACAACACTTTACTAACCTCCCTAGCTTTGTCTTCTTTTTGGTGCAGGGAACCAAATCCCCCAAAATAGGGAGATGTAGGTCACCAGGAGCAGACGTTACTCTGACATATCGTGGTGCTTAACGTCAACCTTTATTTAATAAGTCAGTGCAGAGGTGATGAGTGTGTGCAGGAGTTGAAGTTATAGGAGAAAGTAAAAATAATAAGAAAATACTTTTGAAGCTCATTATGTCTCTGGGAATTAAGAGTGTAATGGAATATAAATTGAATAAATAAAAAATGAAAAGTAAAATCAGCACATTTTAGAGACCATCTTTGTTAATTCTGGCAAAAGATGACCCAAATGAAAAAACACCAAGGCAGGCAGGTAAAGAAACAAAAATCCAAAGAACAAAACTGGCAGACGGCAAAACCGGAAGAAGCAGGCAGTGACACAACTGAGAACTGATGACGTACAAAAATACCAAAACTAAATAAAGGACAAACCATAGAAGCGCTGGGAACACAGGCAGGAAAACGCGGCGCATAACAGGAATGGAGAACAGAGAACACAAGACGCAGGACTGACGTGGGAAAGACAGGTTTTGTCTGAACTCACCCACTCATTCACTCTCACTACTCACTACCAAGGGACTGTTATGTAGAGGAGATGAAACAACACTGTTGGACGCCACTAGAGTCGTTTCTCTCCCCTCCAGTGTAATGCACGATGGTATATAATGCTTGGTTTGTACACGACATTTAACGATGCATTGTGGGATATTTTGAGTCGACATGTAGGGTGTAATAAATCTCATTTAATATTCGGACAGCACCGCACAATGGTGTACTCACTATATTGTCCTCTATATGTTGGACAAACATGAAGCAGGAGACAGGAAGTTTGAGAGTAAAACATGACACGTGAGGACAAATCTACCAAAATAAAATAGGAACCAACTGAACCAAAAACCCCAAACCGTGACACTCTTTGTGTTTTGTGGTCGATTCTTTCTGAGAGTTGTGTTGCAGTTAATCAGTATTTATACGTTTGGAATGTGTCTTTTATTCCTTCAACATTTAAAACACATTGTGTGGGAATCTTTGAGAGCTTTTCCATCCTCAAACAACATTTAAGGAGCTGATTTTTGGGATAAGTTGAAGACCACCCGTGGAGTCTCCTTATTACCTGCCTCAGCTGGCAGACTGCTTCATTTCTTCAACATTGGGATAGTATCACTGGCAGGACTGTGTACAGAGTTGGTAGCCACCACAGAGGAAGCTTAATGTATTGCCTATCGGATAGTGGAGTTTTTCTCTGATGTGCTCCAGAGTCAACAAGCTTTAGATAAACATAACAGAGCAAACTCTGTTTTTGACATCAGTTTGTGTGTACATGCAGGTAATTTCCTCCTCAGAGCTTCACAGGATGAGGAGGTGATTCCCAGTTAGAAACATTAAGTGTTTAGCCTTGTGCCTTCGCTTTTTACTCTTCAGAATGTCTCTTGTGCATACATTTTTCGAAGGTCACATTCTTTTTCAGCTCTTTAAAGATGTTTTTGAAATGCAAATGGAGAAAAAATGAATCACACTTCTGGAAAACCTCCTTTTAGCTCCTCTGGGCGTGAAAGACACCTAAATTGAAATGCATTAACAAATGAGATAGCGCTGATTGAAGTTAACATTCCCTCTGTCCATCACAGACACCAACGTGCTGCGGTACATCCAGCTGACAGAGATGAAGATGAGCAAGAGCGGACAGCGGGAACGAGAGAGCGGCAAAGAGACCCAGGGCTAAACCCTCGACCTTTTCACCCTCCTGACCCCGCCATCTTCCGACCCTATAAGCCGTCCCTACATCGACCCTCCCTCCCTCTGCCTTCTCTGTCGACTCCTGACAGCAGCACAGCCCACAGACAGAAGAGACAGACCCGATCGCCCGGGAGACATATCAAACACTGTCTGCAACCCGACCTCCTTTTTCTTCCTTCCTCCTCCCTCTTCTTCTCCCCACTCTCTTTCTCCCTCAGGTGCTGTGGTTCCTCTCCCTAGATGCAGACAGCCGAGCAAACGCGGAAAAAAAAAAAAAAAAGAAACAACAAAAAACAAGGAAAATGCTGTATTATACTCATAAGAAACAGTCGATGTGGTGGTGGAATGAAACAGGAGCTTCAAAACATACATATGAATAATGGACATTTGCGTGATTTAGTAAATGTTTTAAAAACATGAAAAGCATTTTGTTTCTGCTCTCTTGCTCTCTCTCTCTCTCTCTTTTTCTCTCGGCCTTCTTTCTTCTCCGTCTGATGTGGAAATCTTGAGGAGGATATCGAGGACTGGGATGCTCGACCACAATGGGAGGGAGGCGTATATGTGTGTGTGTGGAGCATGAGCAGGGGATAGTGAGGGGTGTGTGTGTGTGAGACACATATCAAGACCATAGCCCAATTTGATTGTACATCTTACCCCATCAGGGCTCACTCAGACCCCTTAATCTGTCATCAAGTGGAGAAAATAATCTGTTTCGCTTTTCTTTCCTGGATGCCATGTTTTCTCAGTTTCTTTCAATTCAAGGGCTATTTCCAGTGTTTGTAATCTGTTTCAACGGTCTTTGCTTTCGGTGTTCATCATACTCGGTAGTGATTAATCGGTTGTTAATAGCATCTGTGTGCGCAGCAAAGAGACAAAATCCTCCAGCGGTTCTTGCTGCAATCAGGTGTGCTATCGTAGAAAATTGTCTTGAATCTGTCACCCCTCCTGAGTCGTGTGTCGTCGTTGTTGAGACTGTCCGAGACCCTCCTTCCCTCTTTCCCTCCCTCCCTCCTTCCTTCCCATCTGCCCCTCCCCGTTCTCCCATTAATGATGTCACAATGGAAAATAGCCAATGGGATCGGAGTCCCATCAACCGCCGTTGGCTAGATGGGGATCCACTTTAAAGTTTCACAGTGAGAAACACTTGGTCCAACCTTTTATCGGTAATGCCGAAGCTTCCCAGACATCGATAACACACGCACAGAGGAGACTCTGGGCGGCGTTAGTGCAGGGAAAAACAACCACACACACACTTGTGTCCTGGAGCACTCAGCGTTAGTGCACTTCAACGAGAGTGTGCCATTTGAGATTTCTTCCTGCTTCAGTTTTATCTGAGCTGTGAGGACAGATAACACACAGCATTAGCGTTAGACGACTCTACTGATGATACAGTTTGTTGATATCCATGGCTAGCCGTCAAAAGATACATAGATAATTTGCTTCGCTTGTGACTTGTGAAGCCGAATCATCGATAATGCAAATATTGCTTTTATGATAGCTTTGCCACTGTTCTGCAGAAAGGTTGGATCGACGATTTGTGAAAGCATGATCTGAATTTCCCCCCCTGTCTCTGATGCCATGAAGCACACCTCCTGCATGTAACGTGCGACTCCAGAGAGTTCCTTCAGATGTATGGGATAGGGATTATATCTGCTCAATTGCTTTCTGTCATGGCATGCTGCCACACTGTTTGCCCATAGCTCTATTTTATCCATCCTGCCCTTTATAAATAAACACAGAAGGTGGTGACAGACTCTTATCACAGCAGTAGAATAAGTATCAAACAAATCTGGAAAGGAAATCAAAGATGCTGTAAAAGGTTTCAATCCCCCGTTTTTTCCAGTGACCTGCTAGGAGGTAAATATTGACCTAAGTGTGTCAATAGGACTCTGGAGAGACGGCACCATGTGTTGAGGAGACCGGCATGATACAGAGAGGCTCCGGTGGAGGCAGAAGTAGGCCATCGTCAGCCCCAGCATAGCGGCCGCAGCTCCGAGTCACTCCAGGAGCAGCAGAAAGGTTTAGAGCCGGGAGATTTATCACCATACATCATGTGGCTGAATCTGAGCGTTAAACCTGCCATCTCCTTCCCAAACTTGAGACAATAATCTTCCACAATCTCTACTCCTCTGAGAGGGATTTCCACAAGATGAATAAACATGGCTGCAGAGATTTGCTTCCATCTTGTCCACATGGTTTTGGCCATACAATGAACAGGATCTCTCAGTATGATCATACTAGTTTAAGAGTTCTCCTGGTTTTAATGGCCATGTTGCAGGAACATAATAACGTTTCCTAAAAGAAAAAAATTTGACATTTTGGGAAAATGCACTACTTCGCTTTCTTAACTCTCATGTCCGTACGCTAATCATTGATGTTTTATAATCCGGATACTGGCAGCTCCAAAGATGGAGGATAATCAGTCCAAAGTCACATCGAAGACATTTCCAGCTGTCAGGTTTTTACTTCCTGGTTATGTGTTTTTATTCTGCTGGCCCCGCCCCCTGGTTCCCACCTGGCCCTTAGACTTTACATTGTTTTACAAGATGCTTTATCAGCTTTAGAAAAGTTTTACAAATTCAAAACCTCTATGGATCAAGATTCATAACAGAAAGAGTCATGATAGACCTTGTTTACTGTTCACAGATGTCTCTTTTATAATCCTGTTCTATCTTCTTGAAATTAAAACATGAATTAAATCTTTTATTAGTATGTCTTGGGTCAGACCAGTTAAAGTCATTTCTCATCTAACCCTTGGCAATAAAGAGAATAAACCAGGGATGCACAATATTAGACAATTACTGATCTATCTGCACAATTACGAAAGCTACTTGCTACGCCTCAACAGGCTCATAATGATAGCATCATTTTCAGTTTCATTTTTCAGGTAAATTCCCAAAATGTTGAACTGTTCCTTTAAGATATGTTACTTGTTCTTGCCAAATTAAATTCATTTGATGGCACTACTTGTGTGACCAATCCCCGTTGTTTATAATATTTAAAAAAAGAAATAAATAATGTCAATTGTGAAGATCGCTGAGTCAAAACCGTTTGGTTTAGTCAGCATCGCTCAGCTCTGGGGTTGACTCATCAGACGCAGAAGCCTTCCTCACTCTTGACGTGCCTCCGTCCTCTTCCCTTCTTCTCGTCCTCTGGTGTCCCAGAGGACAAACCAACCAAAACAACAAAACAACAGTGAGGAAAGGCACCTGCAGGCTTGGTCTCCATGGCTGCCTGCGCTGAGTCTACTCACCCACGGGGCCCCTCGGGGATAGGTCTCCTCCTGTGGTCCTCTCTCCAAGGCACCAGTCCGCCATCTTGTTTTTGTCTCGCTGTGCTCAGTCATTCTAGCTCAACGCGTCTCTACGGCCGTCTTGGGGATAACTAGCTGCACATAACACAGGTTAATTTCTGGCTGAACGGCTCTTGAATAATGGCAGAGCTGACACAAGTCTGTTATTGTGAGCTGACAACACGCTGTCTGTGCAAAAAAGAGATACTGGATCTCTCCATCGGTGTAGCTTTGAAAAGAAACAACAAGAAGCACAACAAAAAAAGAAGAGACGGAAAAAGTCAAAACTACTGGCTGTGTTATTTTTGCTCTTTTGCTTTGATGTCATTTGAGGTAAATGTTTGTCAAATGTCAGAGTAGTTTTTGTGAATATATGATACAAATGTACAAAAAAAAATAACAAAAATGGAAAGTTTTATGGTCGTGAAAAGCTTTACTTTACCGAATTACTTTATGAACAGAAAAGAAAAGCAAGAGATAGAAAAGAGAATTTTACTATGGCTCCTCCACAGAGCCGCTTTGTGACTGTGTCTGTATTTGTTGGTATTTCTGTTGACGTCCCTTTTCGTCAAGGGATCCAGAACGGGCTCAGAGTGCGTGCAATGCCCTTTGACCCCCTCGCCTGCCCTGTCCGAACGACCTTTCACCTGACTCGTCTGTTTCCGCACAGTAAAGACGACCAGTTAACGCAGGAGTGGAGGAGAACTCTGAGGAACTCGTAGCAGAGCGCAGAGCTGCTCCTCGCGACCGCAGACCTCCATCTCGCTTGTTTCTGTGCTGATGGAGATTAAAAACAAAAGGACATGAAGCTGGGGACGTCAAGGCTATGACTGCGTTTTTGTCTCTACGCCTCGCTCCCAAGAGGCCTTTTTCCATTCGACATCCAAAACATCAACAGGCCTCCATCACTGGTTTGACTGAACTGCTCGCCCGGGAATGCACTATTGATTGATTGGTAAATGAAGATTATGAATAAAGTTTGAAACAAAGAGGAATGTTGTTGTTGTTGTTGTTGTTGTTTTTGTTGTTGTTGTTGTTGTGTGATCAGGACGACGCCTGTTCACAGGTGTTGGTATGTACTGATGCATTAAAAAGTTGTAGAAAGCCTTTTGTGGCTCCAGAGGGGGATTTTCCTCAAATGATATCACTTGAGTCAGTGTTGGCTTTGAGCAGAAGACCTCAAATTTGAAAAACAAAAAAAAGTTAAGGAGTGCAGAGTTAAGAGGAGTAAGCTGACTTGAGTTGCATCGTGGGAAATGTAGGCATCAAGTTTTAAGGAAGAAGATTAATGGAATAGAAATAAAATGAAATCTGTGGTTCTGCTGCATTGATTTCAATACTTTGTAGTCTTTAGTCTGTAGTCTTAAAGGGGGTAGCCATGTTAACTGTTTTAAAGGAACATTTCTCCATTTTTACACATAAAACAGAAGAAGAAGTTGTCAACCCAATCGCCAGAATAACTGTTTGAAATGTATGTTTCTGCAGAACACAAAAATGTTGGAACTTTCTTCTTTCCTTTAAATTCAAGGTTTTTAAAATACCTGGTTCTGTCGGCTGGAAATTGTCCCAATGTCTTGTTAAAAATGTCCAAAAGCTGTAAGCTTACAAATGTTGAAACACAGTCTTCTTGAGCAGTGGTCTCTGGTTCACCCAGCAGTGACAACACTACCATCTCCTGACATTAAAATCAGCTCATATACATGATACATGAACGTGATATAACAGGTATTGTAAAAGAAAACTTGTAAATGGAAAATGGAAAATGCTACATTTTCTGTTATTATTATATTATTCTGCTGACTGGGCTGTAAGTTGTTTGATGTCTTCTGTTGCCCTGGATGAACTTTCTAAACACTGGCAGTGATTTCCAAAGTTAATTCTTATCCTTACAAACAGCAGTTCTACTGATTTTTTTTAGAAAATCTTATAGAGCTTTCAATCATATCACATGATCTTCATGAACAGATCCGAGTTGCTAATGTGTCATGTAACTTTCTAAAGCACTTTCTCATCCATGTTGGAGTTAATTCTTGATTCTGGGAACATTCTTTTGACAAAACAGTCTCACGTCAAGGTCCATTGAGTAGCTGTTCTGGAGATTTTCACTACATCACGTGATCTTCATCAGCAGATTCAGGTTACTCACTGCCATCCCATCGTAGCTTACACAATTTTCTGAGCGCCTTGACGACATCTTATCCATACTAGCTTCAAAATTGACTTTCGAATCCTATTCCATCTGCTGATGAAGATCACATGGCATAACTGACAGCTAGAGAACAGCTACTAAATGACCTTCATCTCTGTCACTCTACAGACATACAACATGTCACAACCTGGTGCAAAGAGGGTGGACGTGAAACAGAAAAACACACAGATGGGACCAGACAGAGAGATTATTTTGTAGGTCTGGTTGTAAACACCTGAGCCCAGTATACTCAGGTGACATGCTCTCAGCTCCACCTACTGACTTCCTGGAACAGAAGAGAATACAGAGTGGAGAAGCAACGATAAAGCTCAGTGTGCCGCTGTCACAAACATTAAAAACTGAATGAATTCCTCCTCAAAAATCTGACACTCTCTCCCGGAGTTTCTCAGTGTTTTTTTCTGGGATCTGGTTGATCATAACTGCATTAAAAAAAATCATTTCTGGACATTTATTATTCAACATCTGTCACCATTTTCTCCAACGGGACTCTGTTATTCTATCCTTAAAGTACTTCCCACGGATCCTTCATGAATAAAGCTTCCTTCACGGGTAAATGAGCCTATAAAGATTTAGCTTAAGACAAAGAGAGTCCTGGTGCAGATCTGAGAGCTCACCAACTGGCAGGCAATCTGGTTCTCTGTTCACTTCAAAACATACACACAATGTTTGTGTCTCTCCTTCTTTGTCCACCTCTCCTCATCCTCCCTGAACATTACATATGTCATCACCACCTGAATCTTCCCATGATCGAAATATGACATCAGGATTTCTCCCTGGAGCGAACAAAAAAGGGGAAACCGAGTGCTAGAGAGCAGGAAAACCTGTCGAGAAGATGTGAGAGATTCTCCGCTGCTGTTGAGGACAAAAAGAAGACGACGGGGACACACTGTCTTCCTACCAGACAAAACAGTGTGTGTGTGTGTGTGTGTGTGTGTGTGTGCGTGTGCGTGTGTGTGTGTGTGTGTGCGAGCTCAGCCTTTAACACCTCTCTCTGCTTCTCTCTCTTTGTCTCTCTCACTTCATTCTCTTCTCTTTTTTCCCCCTCTTTTTCTTTGTTGGTGCTTTTAATAGCATCACCATGGAAGTGAAGTGGGGTTGCTAGGTAACTGGCTGGCGTCTGTAAGGGTGTTTGATTGGCGGTCAGGCTGACAGACACAACAGTGTGTGAGGATGTGTGTGTGTGTGTGTGTGACGTGTGTCATCTGTACACACTGCATGTGCATTCATCTTTACATTGAGAGGCCGTCACGTCAGAGTGAAATATAACATATGGTTTGGGCATTTTTTTAGAAGATTTCTCTGAACTCTGAACTGAAATTTGATACCGAAACCTTCGCTAGCTGCGCTAAAAGAATGACGGCACCTTCATCTGCCTGTTGAGGCAACTGCAGAGTCAGAGAGCGGCTACAGGAATTCATTACATGGAGAAAAACAGCACACTGGGAAATGATATGACATCATAGGCCACAGTGGTGACACCTAGAGGATCTCCTGTGTTACTGCAGTTGCCTTTGTCTGTTGGTGAAATAACACCAACATGACAACCATCAGTATACATGTACTGAGGTATTTGTTATATACTTTAGAATTCTCCTTTTGTACCACTTAATTACTCAAGTGAGAGATTAAACTACCACTCAAGCTGCAGTTTGCATCCATGTCTGTGTAATACATGTAGTGAAGAATTTGAAGACATTTGATAAAAGATATCACCTGTTTTGTGTCTCCGCTCGATAATAAACAGCATGTGAGTGTATCTCTGCCACTAAAAGGTCTATTCGAGTAATCAAGGTATCATAATAAAGGGATCACTTGACATGTTTTTTCAGATGTGCAAGTATAATTTCTTTTAAATTGCAGTTTTACAAAAAAATATGCCTGAGGAATGATGCAGCTGCAGCTCGAAATCTCTAGCAAACCAGAGCTGATCATTACCTCAGCTCAAGATTGTAACAGGGAAGGGTAGAAGGGACGACATGGAGCAGAGAGCCACAGGTTAGGACGGCTTAAGACTCAGCCTCTTGTGCTTGGAGCCTGTTTGTGCTTCATTTGAAGACATTCATTCAACGTAATCCTGAAATGACAGGTTCACAAAAACAGGACAGACAACCTGAAAACATAAAGCCTCCAACAAAGGCTGTCGCCGACGCCGAGACACAAAAATACATTCGGGAAGCTGATGAAATACGATAAACTGGCTCATGATTTCTTTCAATCGAGTATTTGGGATGTCTACGGTTTGTTAGCAGAGAGTGATTTCACCTTTCAACTTCTTAGATAGTTTGCTTTGGATGAACGTTCAAGGCTCAAAGAAATAAACGTCAATAAACATGAGTGAAAAGTAAAAAAATAAAATTGACAGAAGAACTTAGTTTTTCTTCTTTGCTCCCACTTTAATCATCTCGAGACGTATCTTTTAATCTATTGTCATTTATCTCATATACAAGCAGCCAAACAAGGATTTTAATGCAGTTTTTAACTTGTAAAAGAGCATTTTTATATTCTTGTATTAGTACTTTTACTTCAGTGAAGGATGTGAGTACTTCCTCCATCACTGCTCAGTTACTTTCTAATCTGATGAGGCTCCATGTGATTACCTCATGGATATAATGGATGGGTGGCTATGGATGCATCACTGACACAGAAACATCTTTCTTAGTTTTTTTTTATTTGTCTCTCATTCATCACATTTCACACGTTTTCCTCACTGAACCCAGAAATGTCACAGGTTGAGACTAGAGACAACATGGACGTTTCAGTACGCAGTTTCCTCGTTTTTTTTTCCTGTTATATTAACAAATATATACAGATATCCCAGGAAGAGCATCGTCATAATAATAATAATTAATCCTTTTCCGATAATAACAATAAATTTAATAATAAATACTCAGTGTTCTTAAACCACACGAGGAGAATGAGTCGGGGCTCACTCTTCCACCGACGGGATTGTCTTCATCCCATACAAACAATACACACACACACACACACGCGCATATTCACGCTCACACACACTCACTTAGAGAAATTTTGCACTGTCAAGTAAATACCACCTGCAGCCAAGAGGTGAGAAAACGACTCCACGGATTAAAAGTTGATTCGTCAGCCATGAGTTCACAGAGAGACCGACCAGTCGCACAATGAGTCAAGAGGAGAATCTGAAGCCTCCGAACTGCGCGTCCTCCTTTCTGTGTCCGTTTTCGAGCGGCATGAACGGGATCCAGAGTGCTACTGAGCGCTAGTGAAGAATGTAAAGCGTGTAAAGAAGACAGAACAGATGAGCAACCAGTGGTCACATTTTGAAGAAATGCTGCACAGAGCGAACCATTCACACGTAAAGTAACATGCACTGAAGAAAAGCACCAGCAACGCGAAAACAAACATTTTGTTCTTCCACACATGTACAGTAATATATACACATTCACACAAAGAGAAAAACACACCCGGTCTGCCAAAACCGAAATAGAAAAAAAAGTTCTTGCTAACAGGTTGCGGTGGGGATGCACTGAGAAAATAAACTCTGTTTGTTTTGTCCACTAGTGCAGTGAGAAA
>OMLP01013901.1:0-19482 GCA_900302685.1 Spondyliosoma cantharus
AATGGAATTACATGTGTTGGCCTCTCCCTCAGCCACTAAAATGTGTGTGTGTGTGTGTGTGGGTGTGTGTGTGTGTGGGGGGGGGAGAGGAAACCGAGAAGTAGATGCAACAAATAAAACTTTCAGGAGTTAGTTAGAAGTTTTTAGAGATGGCTCTAGAGAGGGCAGTTTTAGTAGGACGGTCCACCACTTTGGCCGGGCCTAAAATATCTTAACAGCTACTGGATTGCAATGACATTTAGAGAAAATCATGAATCATGTCTCTAGAGGATAAATCCTTATGACTTTGGTGATCCTCTGACTTTTTCTTTAGCACCACCACAAGCTTCACATCAGTATTTATTTCCCCCTCATCACGTATTATAATAACTATGGCATCCTCCACGAGCAGCTTCACAACACGACACAACACTTCCTGTCTCTCACACAAACCAGCAAAGGAGCCAGCAGGACCCAGACCGAGGTAAATTCAAGCAAACTAGTGAGTCAGATTCTACAGGTCGCTGTAACTGCATGTAAATATGTAAAACAAATAATTGTGTAAATATAATTGTACAAATAGCCAGCTGTGTACACAGTGTAAATACATTTGGAGCAAATTAACCAAAGCTATGAATTAGCTTAACTCTTGGAATACATGAATTAGCCTTACAGTACTTCTGAACCTAACAATATCACCAGAACAACTGCTAACTGTAGGTACTCTTAGCTAGTTAGCTCAGTTAGCCATGCAGCCAACAGTCCAGATTGGCAGCTGGGTGAAGCAGGGGTGTTGTGTGTTTACAACGCTAGCACAGAAGCTGTGGACCGGGACGGGCTTTAGCTAGCTGGTTAGCATGCTAACTTCAGTAGATATCTCTGTAACAAAGTAAAGACATCAGACACACTAATTTAGCTTAGAATGATTAGATATTGCAGCTTTAAAATTCAACACAGCAAGCTACCAATGTTAAGTGAAAAGTCAGACTTTAAATACACATTATATTTCATTTAGCCTAACTTAATATCAATATTACTTATTTGTATTTACTGTATTTAACCATTATTTAGACATCTCATCGAGACATGGGATCGCATTCTCAAGAGAGACCTGGTCAGGATATTGGTGCCTAAAGACATAAGCGTTAAATAGATGCGACACAAAAGGACCCAATCTAATAGCATGAGGAATGTTTCAGGAGCAATCAGCAGACCCCACAGCATCCTTGCCACTGGCAGAAAGTAGGGTGTGGAGGAACACTGGGAAATATGAGTCTTTAGGGAAGATGAACTCATATTATCAAACACCATTCACGCATTGCTTTTAAATGACTGCAATTATTCTTTGAAACACGATTAGCTGTCGGAGGATTCTCATGAGAACAGTGCGGTGGATTAACTGTGTCAGCCTGACACTTGTGTAATTTGACAGGGGGATTGAGAAGAAACACAGCAAGCTGAGGAGCATACAAGTTACAGCATATTAATGTGACTTGTGTTGCGAGGTTGTGCAGGCTAATTTTAGATCTTCAATCAATGGAGTGAAGTGATTAAAGTTAATCAGAAAGAGTTTCGCATTGAAGAAAGCCATATGAAAAAGAACAGAGCTATGGCGCTAATTAGCAGTGCCGAACCATGAGTTATCACAGGTCATCTAAGTCACAAATCCTCACATTTTCCAACATCACTAATCCTTAATGAGAAGACCTGTGCTGTGGAAGATTCGCTGATAACTCGTGCAGGATGGACATGTTGAACATACCTAATTGATGGACTCAAAATCATCCAAACGTGACTTCTCTGTGAGTAAACATCGGACTTCCAGCCGTTATATTTGCATTTTAGTTCCCATAACATTTCCAAGTGTGGTGTGCCGTGTCAAGGTGTCTCTGCATGTTCGTCCTTGGATCAGTCGCGTTGCTTGATCCCTAATGTTCCTCTTCCGGCTTTTTACTCCTCCTTGTTTTATGTCCTCACCTTTCCCCGCTTTCCCTCTTTCACGCTCCACCTTCTGCCTCCAGTAATAAATCACCTTACCTGTCTGTCTCTCTGACCCTGACCTTGATAACTATTGATGAGATGACAGAACTCTTTATTCACAACCTCATCTACCTGTCACGCTGATGGAGAGAGAAGTGCGAACCAGCTATATAGTGCGGACACACACACACACACACACACACACACACACACACACACTGAGTGGCAGAGAGAAGAGGACACTACCTACAACTTCTACCTCCACTCCTATGGATCGAGGCTCTGTGTCCTGGACTGACCCAGATGATCCTCCTTCCAAATGATTAGCAGTCTGTAATTTCCCCTATGCAAATGCAACATTCGGTTCCCCGGTCCACAGGCCTCCATGACTGATAGGACATGGTAACAGTGTGGAAAGTTAATCTAACCGATCCTCTATCATCATTAGAGTTATTGATAGGCTGTGGAGAGGCTGGCAGACTAGCAGGCCACTATCTGTAGCCCACCCCAGCTGGGCCTCAGCCCCGTTCTGATTTACTCCTATAGATTAGCTGTCGCTGGAGGTGAGGCAATCTGTCACAACATCCACCGAGTGGGACCATGAAAGAGAAGGATGCAAAGTAAAACATATATGAGTCATGGATGAGTCATTTTAGTATGCTCTTTGTGAATTCTGGCTATTTTTTTCCGCCCTTCTACACTTGTTGATCTGACTGTTGTCACCATATACTTTAATTTGAATCCTATGATATACTGCCCCCTGTGCAGTCTGCACTGTGTGGGCCAGGAGTTAATGGCCATGTTCGACGCTCCTCCAGACAACTCGCGAAGCTGCGCTCGTCTGGTTAGGAGAGCAGCCTGTATTTACAGCTACACTTTGGCTCTGCCCAGCTACTGAAGTTCTCCCTGCAGAGGCTAATATGGGCGCCCAGGCCACTAAATCTTGTGACATATCAGACCTCTGAGCAGGAACAGTAAACACAACCGGCTGGAGGGAGAACTGAGACGCTGGCTGATCAATAGAAACAGCATTTGCTTCCATTGTTTTTCCTCTTCTCAGCAGAATCTCCGTTCTCATAAAGAATCTGCTCCCTGCAATTAGGGTGGGCTTGCTGATGGTGTCTTGGGTGGACAGGGGATTAGATTTAGAAAAAGAGGGTGAGGGGGAGGGAGAGAGAGGTGATAATGGAATTGAAATCTTTAGATACTGGCTAATACGGGAGATTCAAAAGGATGGAGAAAGCATAACAAATGATTCAGAAAGGAAAGTAATCAGGTATTGGTAGGCGGGAAAATGCGGCGAGAGAAGCAATCTTTGTGAAATGTGCATTTACATTGTATTATCTAGCCTACAGTATATGTACTCGTGCCTTTCTCTCTACACACATTTGTACTACATGCAGGGAGAACGTTCAGTTCAATAAAAATAACAGTATTGGTATTATACATCAGAGCTGCCAAGTCCAACGCATTGACCGTCACGCAATTCAGCATCTTCACACAGTCACATGCTAATCTTCCTATTTCACACGTTGAGAATCATAAACTGCCCGTTTTTTATTTCTTTTCCCCTCTAATGTATTTCCTCATTTGCCGCTTGCCGTACTTGGGGCCCCTGATTGGCTTACCCAGATATACCTAGCCAATACCCTTATCATCAGCCTTCATGTCTAAATCTAACCAACCCAACATAAGGCAGCGAGTTCCAACCAATCAGAGGCAGAGTAGTGCGGCTCATGCTGTCATCATCAAAGGAGAAGAAAACAAAAACTTTGGCACCACAGGCTTGCAAACAATAAAAAAAAAACATTATGAGCTGAGTAATGCCGTGACTCTCTTTCAACTGTGGAAGTGGAAGGTCAAACGGTAGGTAACCACCTCATTCTGATATGATTTATGTTATTTTTTCTAGATTCATAATGTGCGCTCTTATTTCTCACAATTCTGGAGTGTTTCCAGCAGTGATGGTTGTTGCGGTGCACTTTTCTTCTTGGCATTTGTTGCCTGTAAACGCCACCATCTGTGGTGTGTATCAATTTGATCAATTTCATGAGTACCAGAGACAGACAGACAGAACGGCAGAAAGGAAGAAGCTTTGTACATCAGAGGAACTGAAGAGAAGATGTTAGAAAGAGGAGTCTGTTTAATGACCTCCAGTGACCTACGCTGTGCAGTCCAGCCTGATCAGCCCCAACGCATGCGGACACACAGAGCTAAGTCTGACAGACATACTGTAAAAGCCATTGTCCCACGTTTCTGCCATAATTTTGGGCCTGGGAGTTCCAGCACGTCTGCCACGTCCTGTTGGACTCTGGACGTGCATGGTCGGGTGAGACAGGGGGCCAGTTAGAGCAATCGCACCGCCTATTACTGCTGAACAGGCACACCTGACCTTCCATAAATTTGCCGCCAGCTTTGCCACTCATGTACAATGCTAAACAAGAACTGTGTGTCCGTCTGTCAGTGTTCCTACCTCACCCCCCTTTCCCTCACACTGACCACACTTCTCTTTGCCCTCTCATTTTTATTAAAGGTAAAGAGATTTTTTTCATAACACATGTCCAAAGTTGGTTCCACCCCTCTGTTTGATCTCGCTGTCTTATCTTACAGGACCGGAGTGATATATGAAAATGAGATAAGGGTATTGACCACTGACTTTCACAGGAAGATGTGGAGGCTCCTCGATATTAGATCTCCAACACTGTTAGAGTTGCAATAACAAGGGGAGCTTTATAAAAAGATGAGGAGGATAACCTTGAAAAGAAAAATGCAATTTTAATGCGAGGCAATATCCCCAAACAAAAGCCTCAAAAAGCTGTTACTGAACAGTCTTCGGCCAAAGTTATATAAGCTGCTCCACCTTTTTTGTCATATTATGATCGAGGAGGAAAAAAAAATGTTTTATTCAATTTGTCAACACCAAGACAGCAACATTGCTTTGAGCATTGGGAACCACTTAAAAAAATGTTTATTTATTTTGGGTGAACCAATCCCACGTAAGTCTGATAAGTGTGATTATTATACAGTTTACATGCATTTAATTGTTCATAAACGATTTCCCTGTAAAAGAAAAGGTTTGGGCTCTGGAAGGTTGCAGTATCCAGTAAGAAGGGATGGAAAATGTGATTGTGGAAGTGTTACAAGCCCAGACAAGAATACACAGAGCTGAAGTCTTGTGGGGGTTAGCAGGTTGCCTGGTGGCTGCCATGTTGTACCTGCTTGGGGAAACACAGACACACACACACAAGTGTCCTGCATAATCATAATCCCTCTCTCACCGGGACACCCTGCTGACCTTTACCTGCGCTGTTGACTGACCACCTTCGTGAATGTGTTTGCCGTTTCCTGTGTGCCCATGAATTGACATGTTGGCACAGTGCCCCACTGCACTGTCGAATCTGGGTCATAGGGAGCGCCCACACAGGCACACACTCACACACAGACTTTAGTGACCTTCATTTCAGCTCTTTCCAAAAAGACTTGCTGCACAGCGGGCACATCAGAGAGTTGTTGTAGAAGCCGGCACTCGAATCAAGATCAAGTAAGAACAATGTCATGACGCATTTGGCCCATCCGAGAACATCTGATGCATAAAACTGTTGTTTCTTTAGCAGCAGAGGACTGAGATGAGTACTGCCACCTGCTACCATGTTTGTACTATTTGATATGAGTAGTTTTGCCTCAACAGCAAATCTATTGAAATAGATAATTAGATGGAAGGAGGACCTGAGAAAAGGACGACGCTGGTTAAATTATCTCTTACAGAGACTGGGTGCCAGGGGAGCTCAAGGACAGCATAGTTAATGGGGCATCAGACAGATGACGGGGAAGAAAGGAAATGGGGCAGATGTTAAATAAAAAGGACGGCTGACAGGCGAGAGACACTTGACATGTGTTGGAAAATTTCCATTTGTGTTATAAAGATGAATTGTCAATGTAAGCGCCATAAAACAGTGGTGTGGACCTGAACACCACAGTCAGCTACTCTAATGGCATCACTCTTAACTCCTCTGTTTCTGTTAGTGTTGGTTGCTTTCTGAGTTAAAAAAAAAAAAATTCTGGGTACACTTTTAAACAGATTTTAAGATGCTTGCTAAATTCTTGCCTCCACATTGATCATGTTTTATGATGTCTGATTTATTTTTTTATTTTTTTTGTTCTTCAAAGTTCTTTTACTCTTGAGCTGTTATCACTCAACTTGTTAGTCCAGCTGCAGCTGCCAACCTGGGTCCCAGGCCACGACAGGGTGTCAGCACTCACCCGTCAAGTGAGAAAATCTATGTGACACTTCTGCCCCACTTCCCTGAGACGTGACCTGACATCACTCCTGTGGTGTGCGTCCTGGGGAAAGACATATACATGTGAGAGTAGCCCCCGGTTGACCAGCTGCATGGCTGTTACCTTCATTGCTCTTCAGACAGTGATGTTTGTGTTTTGTGTATTTCTGTGTGAATGTCAAAGCCATATCCCCGCTGAGTTCACTTCACACAACCGTTAACTACCCCCGTGTGCACGCAGGACACAAAATTAGCACCAGCAGCAGCAAAGGCAGGTAAAATTTGCAAGTGGCAGGTAGATTTGCGTCACTCACCAGGCAGAGTAGTCTGGGTAGTTTGAAGAACCATACTAGTTTGTTAAATGTTGAATAGTTGATCTTATTAAAGTTCCTATTTGTATGAAAAGTGATTTTTGAGTGTAATTCCCAACTCATTAAAGCCACTTTGGGATGGTAGCCGAGCAGACCTACAATCCCGAAGACACTCAAGGAGCAACTTTTCTTACATATAGGACCGATCTGAGGGAGGATGAGCGAGGATGAGGGTTGATGATCGATCAACCCTGTAAAAAAACAGACAGATCGCCAACTGATTTCTGACAAACATTTTCCAATACATAATCTTACAGCATAGGTTGTTTCATGATGCCTTGTCATGAAAATCTACCTGCACGGACTTTCTTTTCAAATGACATTTTCCATACGTCCAAACACCGTCGAAAACATCGATTTTCTTGTAAAGGAATTGATGTTTTTCAGGTTTGTCAGCATATACTTGAGCGTTAAAGGGGCACATTTTTAAAAGATAAAAAAAACAAAACTAATTGATTGCATTTGATTGTCCTAATCGTATCCATTATTATTCTTTAATTTCTCTTGGATGACCTCAGGAATGCTTTGTACTCATTGGTGACTTCTGGTCACATCCCCTCCATACTCAGTTTGACTTGCTCCGCCTTGCAGCTACACAGAAACCCTGGCGAAACCAAAAGGGATCGATGCTGTGTTGTAAACGTGTTGTTTTTATTGTACGTGGTGAAACCAAGGGGCAATTGTCTGTCCTTGGCTGGACAATAACATTGTCGATTAGTATCACGTGTGTCTTCCAGGAAATTCATGTCATGTGTAGCATCCAGTGTTTGTACCAACAAACAGTTTTTGAACAACCAGCAGGGAACAGCATATTGTTACTGTAGCAAAACTGAAAGATGACTAAATAATGAATGTGATGGATTGCCTTCCAGGAGAAATATAAAGGATCTGCAAGCTGATTATCACACTGCTAGAGGAAGGTGAATCAATCTTAAGTCAACTTGATGTTAAAAGCTGTGCAAACTCACCAACGTGTGTGAGTCAGATCTTCTCTTGGCCGTAGGTGTCTGATCGGATCCAGCTGACCACGTTCCCCAGCAGTGAATTCTCCAGGGTGGCTCCTCTGAATACCTGTTCGGAGTTTTGTGTGTGTGAGATGTGGGGGTGCATCCTGAGCGATGAGCGCTACATTGGGGAGCTGCAACCTCAGCACAGCTCAGCAACAGAGAGGATCCATCATCCAGGACAGCCCAGGAACAGTGGAGCTGCTGGTCCACATGCACAGATGGATGCAGTACAGCACACATGCAGGCATACACAACATGGGAGCTTTTTTTTATATATATAAAGCTACACACTGCCTTCACACCCAAGGCCGCTGCAATCAATCCTGCTGTGTGAGAGCAGGCAAGTCCGAATTAATGCAACACTGCATGCTGCTCTGCATCCCAACATCTGTACTGAGCTGTCGGACTGCTGCCATGGGCGATGAACAGCTACTGTAGTGTGATCACGCCCTCTCATCTGCACCCAGAACCATCTCAGACAGACTGTTAGTGAAGCATGTGTCCTGAATGAAGCATCTGGGGGTTCCAGCACTGCGTTAAGAGATTTCTTATGCTCTTTTAAGAATTTAAAAGAGAATTCTGGTGTTTTTAAACAGCAGCCCGATATTTACATGTTTTGGTGTATATTTGATTTAAACTTCCTAAAACTTTTGGACTACGACAGACAGGATGTAAGGCATTGTGTGCTTGATGTTTGTTATCAGCTGGCATTGGGTGTTTCACTTGTTAAACAAAGATGATTTTTACTTTTGTTCTTGTCCTGTGTAAAACCAAAAGTGAACGCTGATTTAAAAAAAAGATCTTATTTAAGACAATGGTCCGTCTCTGTAGGAGATGTTGATTGTTGTACTGTTGTAGTGTTGCAGTTGCCAGCTGAGGCCATCTACTGGACTGATTCCAAAATGTTGGGTGGTTATGAATCATTTACACACCAAAACATGTAAAAATAGGGCCCAGATTTAAAAACAGCAGAATTCCCCTTTAACGGGATGTAACAGACCAAAATAAATGCAGGAAAACAGAGTTGTCAGGGTGATAGCAATTCAGACATTTTAATCAAGGTAGTGACATCTTACAGAGTGAAAATGGGCAGAATGCAGATAAGGAAAATGCAGCAACGGGTGACAAGAGAAAAAAGGCCCAATGTGACACCGCTTTGTTTGACGACTACATTCACTGACCTTTGGCTGCAACAAAGCTGGTTACCAACACAAAATTAACACCAATAAATCTGTGCATGTAAGAGATTTGTAATGAGCTGCGATCATCTTTGCTATGTGCCCACACAGCCAGCAGAGGTAACCTCCATCACCATCACGGGAGGACAGATCTGATGTCTAATAGTTTATTGGTGACATTTGGTAAAATGCGTGCCAGTTAGCCTTCGCAAACTCAGTTACATTTTTTGTCCAGCTCTGGATTGTAGAGCGACGACACGGCACATTACACACGTACACCGAAGGTCATGTCATCAGAGAGCTGCGAACAGAACTGTACGATGGCACAAAGTGTTAATGTCATTACTGAGAGCTGAATGTGCACTGAGGTAAAGACAAAGCTTAATTTTACTCTAAATTAGTGCAGGTAAGAGATGATCTTTGTGTTCCTGGGGGTCTCCCAGACCAAGAACGCTGTCAAACTCATTCAATCATGTTCACTAAATTCTGGCAGCTAAGTGTCACTCAAAGCAAATGAGTGCTCCAGCTCTGCTCTGAAAATGAAACTGTATAAAAAACTCTCTGAAGCAGCGTTTTTCCCCCAAAGGAAATATAGCAAACACTGAAATCCCACAAGAGGATTTAATTAAAAAAAAAACATAATTTGCAACTGCCCTAAAAGGAATCACTTTGTATTCCCAGATCAGGAGAGAAACTTAACCATTTGCAGGGTAGAAGGTAAAAAATAGCTGATAGAAATTTGTTTTAAAAAATGTCTGCTAGTGTCAAAAACAGGGGTCATCTTTATTTTTCATAATAAATATAGACTTTCTCACAAGTTTAACAATTACATCGGACAATTATCATACAAACAATGACCTAAGAGAGCACTGATTGGCGACCAACCACTGAGATAATAACGCCTCAGACAGGAGGAGACGGAGTAAAAGGGACTGATGGGACAGAGGACGGTGGCCAAGACATCTTTTAACACCAACCTGATGTTCAGGGGCTCAGTTACAAATCAGATCCCTTAATTTCCACATTTTCTTTCATGAAATTCATAATGAAAGAGATGAACCCAAGTTAAATAACTTAATTTATCCCTTAAATGCCAAGAGGCAGATTCAATTAATGAACAGCTGTACAGATACTGCACAGAGCACAGTGGATGTGAGTTACTGGTGGTGTATCGCCCCCTAGTGTGAGCCTGAGGAATAGTTAGGCATTCAAACATACCAGGGATTGCAGCAATTGAAACCAAAGCAAGTGTAATAAAAAAAAAAAAAAAGAGAGTGCAGCACCTAGCATCTAGCAGCACAACTCCACAATGTTTCCGTTGTGCTGTGAGCCCATGTCCCACTTGTCTGTCCCGTCGTCTCCATGTGTTTTCCTCCCCTGCCAGCTTTCTTCTAAGTCTGCTACAGGGCCCCTTCAGGTACAGTATATTTTCTAGCAGGCTGAGAGTGTTTTGTACATCTCAAAGAGTCTTAGAGTATCTGTTCAGTGCTAGAGGCGGAGATGTCAAGTAGTCTCCAGGCAGCATTTGGGTTGAGCTCCTCCTGGTCTCGACACAGAGCCCACACGTACATCATCCTGATAACTTTGTCCTGAGGAGAGAAAAACAGATTCTTAACTGTTATATTGTCTTCTTAATCGAATAATTTTTAGACAAAACCAAATATAAGCATCTATTTTGTAGCCATGTTAGCCTGATGCACACTATGCCATGTTGGGTTTTATATATCTGTCGGAGACCCTGACCTGAGTCCTCAATACACAGATGCCTCATTTGTCTCTTAAACCAAGAAGGTTTGAAAGTGGCGAAAAAATGTAAAGGCCAGATGAGGAGTAAAAGTGAGTATCTGGGTATAGGAGACACTAAATACTGTAGTCCATAAAGGCAGAGAGGTCATGTGATGTCCAGACATTTGGATCCAGCTGATAAAACACAGGGAGAACAGTACATCCACCATTAATCCTTTTGCAGTCTTTTAATCTGAACACTGGGCCGATGCCAACTGCAGGTACTGAGTGGATACCTTGACCTCTTGACGAGCCCTGAGTGGACCAACATGGCTGATTTACAGCTAGTAAAGCTTTGGTCTGGGCCGTGAGTCTGAAGAAATAAAAGTCATGAACAAATAGTAAAAGGGGGCTTTATTGTCTCATAACATTTTCTTGGTGTCACAGTTATGAGAAGTTCTGACACACTGGGATTATGACAAATTTCCAGTTACAGCTTTCTATTATATTATATGGAACAAATGTCATATATTTTACATGTTTTGTCTTTTAAGATGCTGATTCTAGAAAATCAAAGTGTGTGTGTGTGTGTGTTACTTACAGGGTCTCCTTCCACCACCTCTCCTTTGGCGTTTCGGATCACCATAACTAATTGAGCCTGGAAAGTGATGATCAGCACCGGACCCTGGTCCATCATCTTCCCCATGGCCAACTGGAGAAGAAGACATATATTCTTAAACTGAATATTTATAGTATTCAAATATTTAACAACTTTACCATGACTCGAGATATTTAGAAATACAGAAGTTGTGCTGAAAGGACTTAAACACAGTCTGAACTTTTAGAGATGTTTGACAACACTGATACTCTCTTGACTTGCTTGTATACTTTGATTTAGCATATTGCAACTTTGTCCCTACAGCAATGATGTGACTTCCTTTTCGGATTCGATACCAAGTAAAACCCTGGCTGGTATCACCAATACCAATATGATATGGATGCCTTGTACAGAGCCTAAATAAAAACAGCTTCGGGAGAGAATGTGAGGAAATCCTATTGTTTGAAGATCAACACAAACATAGACAGACATAAATGACTTTCCAAAGGTCGGCGACAGCATTAAATGTTCATTACTGTCTACCCTGTAGATGACCATATCCAGATAACTCTAACAACAGGCTATTTACATCAAAGCAAATATCATTATGGTTTTAAAAAGGCTCCAAATTGTCTGTTTCTCATAAGAAAAGTAGCATCTATTAGTTCTTAGAATATATATTGAAATAAAAAAATGTTTGATTTGAATTAAAGTCATTCATTGAAAAGGTTAGCAGATTTATAATAGTCTAGCCAGTAACTTGCATCATTTACATAACCAGCTGTCGCATGAGGCTAATCGTTCATTTCAGGCACTTTGAATGCTCACCAACACGCCTGTATTGATTCCAAAACTGTGAATTCCAGGGATTAACAAAAACCTTCGGAGTGTCATGGAGTGCCAATACTTAGGGCTTCATTATTAATCTTGTGTAGTGTTGTCTGCAGTTGCTTACATCAATACTGTCGATGTCCAGGATCTTAGAGTGGAACTGAAGTCCCATGGCCTTGGCCTGCTGAATTGGGTGAGCCAGCTGGCTGTATGTCTGCAGAAAATATATATGCACCAATGTCACCAGCCAACTACTGTCTTTACATAGCCATAAACAAAGAGGTATTTGTGTTTTAGCACTTCAAGCTCAGAGTCGGTGTGTGACAGAGGTCGTACCGCTTCATAACACCAGTCCTTCAGTACTTCCAGCTCCCCTCTTATCATCGCCTGCATGGAGACAAAGCAAACACCAGCTTAAAGAACTTCCTGGAAAAATCAAGTAAATCAAGACCTAATTGCAGACGTCAAGCTGTTTTTTAATAAATATATATTAAAGTTAAATATAAAGTTATCTCTTATCCTCATCAAAAAAACTAACGGAAACAGTTCTTGTTGGAAACATCATCTAGCATGTGCACTAACTTGATATATCCATACATATATTCTCCAAAATGTGACTTGAGTCAGAGAAAACTGAATGAGTCAATAACACAGAAAAGGGTGACAGTCCAACGTACTTCCAGAATGTTGGGGATGATATCTGTTTCACACTGCTTGAGGAAAGAATCTTTGTCAAAGGATGGGTCCACCTTCAAAATCTCTGTCAGTACTTCAGACATTTCCGTTTTAGAAAACAACCCACCTAAACACATAAGCGCACATGGGCAGTAAACACACATGGATGGAGGAAAATACACAGTAAAAGCAGGAGCCAGTGTTTTTTATGTGTATTTTAAGGTAATACACATAAAGGTAAAAACGCTCAAACTACAAAATGTTAACCTTTTTCTTTACCTCTTTCTCGAATACATGTCACTGAATATAAATACGCTGTCAAAATCTCTCATCTCATTTATTAATGTAGTTATAGAATTTATATGTAACCATACATATCCTGAAGTACACATAACCTTTTTGTCTTTGTTAAAATCATTATTATACCTCCTATTATGATAAATGTAGTCCATCAAACCAGAGGACACTCACCTATGAGGTCAGTCATCTTGTCGGTGACGGCGCGAGTTGCTCTGATGAGGGCGTTGTCACTCTCATCATACTTCATCTTCATTTCAAAGAACCCTGTAACACACACGGTCATGTTCATAAACAGCCTGCTGGTTAGACAAAGCCAGAAACTGAGGCCCAGCAAAAAGGTGTTGTGCATAGATGCTGGGTGGCAGTGCCGTAACTGAGCTTCATTTTTCTTTTGTAGCATCTAAAAATTGATCATCATTAAATTACAAAGACATTAAATAGAACATATACAATGTGATGCCGCTAAAAAGTCACATAGACGTTCTGCCGGTGGGTTGTTTAATGCTGTGTAGAACGTTATGTAGGAACAGGTTATCACTAAATCATGTGCCGCATTGCCAGTTACAATAATAATAATATAATATTTTGCTGACTCAAAATCAGCCAAAGAAATTCTCCTGCCAGAGATGCAGCCCACATTACAAAAATTATGTTCTGGTTCACCGCCCAACCCTAACAATTAGGGTAGAGTAAAAAGTGTCGATGTTGCAACAATATCTATGGAAATCTACAGCAGAATAATGTCATAACTGTAACCCAGGTCATTACCACCTGTCTAAACACTGTTAATCGCCAAAGTGTTTTCCCTAACTAATGTGCAAGATATCAACCAAATCAGCACAGAGTTGTTCATCTATAAACTCCCCTTTCTCACACTCTCCACCTAATCCAATAGTGGCACAGGCACGGTCAACTCGGCTCAAATCTACCAGTATCCTTTTCCACTGAGGATCACACCTGTAAACAAGAACTTTTTGTGTATCACCTCAGACTGCAGCCCACTGATTTTTCCAGTAAATAAAAGCTGCAGCATCTCAACTGATGGGAAAGCAACGGGAGAACCACAACAATCAGCTATCAAATCTATCTTAATTGAGGGGATACTATCAGATAGCAGTGAGAAAGTGAGTAGAGTTGAGTCAACTTTGAACCCAAGTTGTACCCTGCTGTGGAAAAATGACAAGGATACAGAGACAGACAGAAAAAGAAGAGGTCAAATGGTCCTTACTGTTGAAGACTACATTGTTGTCTTTAAAGTCCTTCCACTGCTGGTACCATTTTGAGTCTTTGTGGAGCACCACACCCATAGCTTCCCTGAAAACACACAAAGTAAAACTTAGCATGAGGGAAACGGATGTGTGATCGTTGCGCACTCATGGTTACCATCACATTTAACCATAATTACCCCGGGAGCAGTATTTACAGCACGATTAATTAACTAAGTGTAAATGAAACACTGAAATACTAATAACGTTCACATTTGAGTTACTTCTATTCTAAAAAACAGCATGATGTCTCAGTTTTTCATCTTTGAGTCAGTTTCACTTTGAATATTTTTAATATGAATCATTAGACTGTCTGAATACTGTGATACTAGCTATCTCTGAACATCAGGGGCGTTCCCCTCTCAGTATCAGGGTAAAGCAGAGGGCACTCACGTACTCGTTGGCTTCGAAGACCTTGCCGTCATCCCCTGCCCCTTTTGAGGAGAATTCACTCCTCTTCCTGAGTCTGGCCGGAGGTCGATAAGGACCAGTGTGCCCGAGGTCACCAATCTCTTTCTTCACACTCTCCATGCCCTATGAACAGATGAGAAGGTACATAACTATTTTCCTGTTATATACATCTGCATTATATGAGCACAACGACTCCATACCTGTGATATTGCTTTGAAGGCGCCGGTCTTGCCCAACTTCTCTCCACTCTTAGAGACGCTCTCTGCAGAGGTCTTAGCTGTTTTGGCTGCTTCTTCCATTCCCTCCTTGATTTTCTTCC
Organism: Spondyliosoma cantharus; assembly: GCA_900302685.1. Lineage (NCBI taxonomy): Eukaryota > Metazoa > Chordata > Actinopteri > Spariformes > Sparidae > Spondyliosoma > Spondyliosoma cantharus. The sequence goes on from OMLP01013901.1 coordinate 14,917, forward strand.
CAATGTCTGTACGACTGACCTCCTCTAGACCCTGCCCACACACACAAACAGACACACACACAACTTGTAGGCATGGCTGGAACAACTAGACTGGCCTATCTATGGTATGACAGTCATATGAGAGTCTGCATCTGATTGAGATATACATCACTTTTACCTCTTTAACTGTTTCAGAGATGGTTCCCAGCTTCTTCTTGAGAACTTCGGATGTCTTCGCTGTTTCAGACTCTATAGTTTTCTGAAGAGGACACAGGGATGTGTGTTTAGACCTCACACTAGTTTAATCATACTGATGGATAGAAATGCTGTTTTTGTGTGTGGGGTCAATTACTAACATATTTCCTTCGGGCTTGTTTCAACGCATCCGACTCCTCCAGTTTTTTGGCCTCTTCCCGGAACTTCTTGATGTTTTCTTTCATTTCTTTGTTCTTGTTGAGCTCCTGCTTCAGGTTGTCCAGAAACTCCCCCAGGAAACCTTTTCTGCCACCACCTCTCTCCCCTGACAAGTACCGTACCTGCAGGAGGGCTGACTGAGGCACCTTGTTGGTACGAATAAAACCAAGGCACACAATTAATTTACTCCAAGCATGACTAGAGAAGCTCAATCAAACTGCTGTATCAGACTGCATTAGTTTAAGCTACGTGTACCTGATATTGGTGACTGACAATGCAAAGTCACTATAAATCAGTCTTTTTTATGTGAAACCAGTGTGAGGTTTGCTGGAGTTTGTAAACCTCTCTACACATCCAAAGTGTTCGTACCTGTAAGGCGCATGTGGGGATCCCTCGTATCCTGTAGACATTGGGTCTGTTGTGAAGGAGCAGGTAAGATGAAGGGAAGGCTACCAAGCCTCTTCTTACACATATCTGGAGACATACGAAGACACCCTCTGAATTTAGAAGACTGACCGACAGAGCACATGAGACAAACTACTCATAGTTTGGCATGTCATTGGCGTCAATGAAACGTAGCTGAATAGTCGGCGTACACTATGAGAATTTGTCCAAGAAAAAGCTAATTAATTAATTAATAATAACACTGGTGACAAACTCTGTTCATTACTAGGCATGAAGGAAAGTCACAACATATGTTAAAATACTTAGAAAAAGATTTCGTCAAGGGTTATAAAAAAAATACCGGCTGGACACCAGAGCTAACTTAGCTAGCTAACTGCTACATTAGCGGCCCATTCAGAGTATGACTTGGTGACACTTGCAGTCAGTAGTAATAAAGGCAGTTCAGCAAATACCTGTCAAGTTCTCCCTTTATTATTTCGTGGTGTTTCGAAGCTGTTATTTAACACAAGTCTCACCTGATAACACTGGCACAAGGGGGCCGCCATCTTGAATTTAATTCTTATGACCTTCTTCCGGTGGTGTGACCTTCCACATCCAGGAGGCGGGTCTGATGGGCTACTTCCACAGCATTGTTTCCCCCGTGTGGCTCAGCTCCATCTACCATCTATATATCTATCAATGTATCTATTGTATACATTTATATATTCATTGTATCCATTCGCATTTGGCTCAAACTAGCATCATGTTCGTATATGTACTCGAATTGCACAAATATGCACATCCTTCTCGTCTTAAACAAGTATATTGTTATCAAATACTATTGTGACTAACTTAGACCCAGTATATAAATCACAATAAAGCTCTTCGTTTATGATCTCCAAGGTTCTCCAGCGAGTTTACTATATTGACAGGCAATAACAACACAATTTCAAATATTGATGTTTATTTATCAAAACACCTTATAGAACAAAGGCAATGACAAGTGAGCATGACAGAAAAAAAAATTAAAAATTTGGTCTCTAAAAAAAGTAAAATTTGATCAATAACTAAAACACACTGTTACAAATTACTAAACTAAAACATTTTTTCACCGTGACGAATATCTAAACAAACCAACTGAATTATGCTATGGGTTAGGGCAATTCAGATGATACAGATCATTTTGACATTACAGACTAAATGAAATGTCAGATGTGAAGTAGATGAATCACTTATGCATTCCTATCAATCCTAACATCAATTTCTCTTCCATTCAGCCGATAGCCATTCATGGTCCGGCAGACGCGCTCAGCGGTTTCAGGGTTGTCGAAGCGAACCACACCACAGCCCTTGGACTTGCCGTTCTCCATCTTGATGTCGGCATACTGAACCATGCCTGCAGAAGCAAAAGTACTAATGTTAGAAATCGTCTTAATGTAAACAGCCAACAATAATGGTTAATTTAATATCCACATACATAGGCCTGTCACGATAATCAATAAATCAATTAATCGTACGATAAATAAAAATGAGCTCGATAATTTTGCCGGCCTCGTGAATCCTCTTGTCAGTCACTCTTTGTCTCTGTGTGGGAGGCGGGGCCCTGCCCCTGAATTTAGCACCAAGCAGACAGGAAGTCACCGAAACAACAACATCCGGTTACTTTTCAAAATAAAAACACCCCGTGCTGACGCCAGCACACAAATCTCAATAAAGTGACAAATACAAGCTGTTTTACTAATCCTTGGGTCAGGAACACTTCCTGTTGTTGTGTTTATAAACACATGCCTATAACTGCGGTACTGCAAAACCAGATCAGAGCCTTTTTATTTATTGTTTCTGGTTATTTTGTTTATTTATTTTGGATATTTAAAATGTCTTCTTCACATTCCAATCCAATGTTAAATATTCTTTAGAAATAAAAGTTTATTGATCTTTGAAAGGGTGTACTTGCATTATTATGCCATTATCATTATATTAGTTGAAAAATGGTCTCAAAACGACAATATTATCGTTTATCGCAATAATTTCTGGGACAACGTATCGTCCAGCAAAATTTGTTATCGTGACGGGCCTATCTGTAGGTGTGCATGCATGTTAGTGGGATGGGTTTTTACAGGATGATTTTTCCATTTTTCCACGGCAGAATACGGTGCATGAAACTCCAGCAGCATGACAGCCACATCGGCAATTGCCACACTTGCCTGCACACTTACATACTGTGAGCGGACTTGGTGGTAAGAGCTTCAGACATTTTGCTGGCAGGAGTGTGCCAAAGCGCTCCTTCCATCCGTGTTCCGTTGGCTCTAGTCTTGCTTTGGGGTCCTTGGCTGTTGCAAGCAAGTGGCATGCTGTATGAACCAGAAAAGCCCTTCATTGGATGTCGTCTCTGATCCCACTACTTGTGGGAGGGAGAGCATCAATTCCAGCACTTCCACTGGTGTAGATTTCTGCCCTGAAGTCATCAAATGTCTTAACTGTTGTAGTTGACCTGGCCCAGCCCAGACACGCACAAAGTACTTCTCAGCTAACGCTGCATCTTGCTCTGTCAAAGTGTCTGCCTCTCCAAGGTTGGCTAAGTATTGGACTGGTTCAGAAGCCATAGCAGCATGTTTAGTCCCCACCTTGCACATACAGTCATCTCCCATCAGGATATGTGCTTTAATCACTGTATTTGACAGTGATGCTCCAAGACGAGAGACTGCTTGATGGAGTGGAAGCATTCGCTGCCTGTCACCAATGCCAGACAGCTGCCAGATCTCCTTCATCCCGAGTTCTTGGAAGTATGGGCTGTAGTGGAGAAGCAATGCAAAGGTGTCTGTGTCATTGGAGACTATCACAACTCTCTTGCACCGCTTCACACGAACAGCCCATTCAACATGCACCAGCAACCTGGCATTAGCCTCCTCAATCCAGTTCAAGGGGTCTGGGATCTCTTCACTCTGCTTTTGCTGGTAACTCCTCATCATCAATGACAACAGAGCTGACAATGACAATAGCATTGCCACTGGTTCAACTGCACACCATACCCCGAGCTAACAGTTGGATATAGTGGAGACAACTGATATGGCAAAAAACAGCAAAAAGGCATGGAGCCTCATCCGAAAAATCAGCAATGACCCATCTACACCAACACAGCAACAGCATACCACCACGGTCAACCAAGTGCATCAGTTGCTGCTCAACGGGAAATCCACCACCAAACAGCCAAGACCAAAAGTAGACAGACTTCAGCACTACCAAAACACCAGACTGACTGAGCCGTTCTCCCTTGAAGAGACCAATATCAGCATCAAAGCCATTAAGACTGGCAAAGCCATCGGCCTGGTCAATATTTTCACAGAGGAGATCAAGCACATTGGACCTCTGACACGGAAGTGGGTCCTTGAGCTGATGAACAACTGCATGCTGACAAGAAACATCCCAAAGAACTGGAGGAAAACCAGAATCATCGCTCTTCTAAAACCAGGTACAGATCCAGCATATGCAAAGAACTTCCGCCCAATCTCTCTGCTATGCCACCAGTACAAGCTGTTTGAGCGCTTGATCCTCAACAGGCTTGCCCTAGTCGCTGAACCAGCCACCAACAAGCTGGATTCCGATCTGACAAATCCCCAACAAGTCAACTTCTGAATCTCACACAGCACATTGAAGATGGGTTCCAGAACCTGCTCTTGACACATTTTGCTGTAAGCTGGAAGATCTATTACATAAACTGAATAAGCTAAAAAAAAGACTGTATAATCCTTGGTGACTATAACATTGATATTTCCAAGGAAGGTGGGGCAA
>OMLP01013904.1:5548-28048 GCA_900302685.1 Spondyliosoma cantharus
GGGGGGGGGGTTGTCTCTTTTCTTCTTGATTTGTGGCACAGTAGTATTTTCTGCCCTGTTACTACACTCATGCGCTCTCACTGTCATTCTAAAGCCCCCAGAGGCGACAGTCACAGCGTTTGTCCAGAGCTGTACGATTCAACAGCATTGACCCTGTTTGGTGGCAGAGGGACGCCTGCCTGCGTAAACATCTCGGCTCGTATTCTGTGTGATCGGTGTGTGTCGAGTAGTGATGCAGAACTCTGGAGTCATTGTGAAGACAAACAGCCTGAACCCACTGCCTGTTCTTACTGTCTGCTTTAGTCTGCCACACGGTAGGTCCGCCTCTTAAAGGCACAGGCGCCACTGTTGTACGGAGAAGGGGCAGTAAAATGGCTCTTTTTGGTATTAGGAAAAGGCAGTACACGGTATTGATCTGCTCTGTGGTTAAAGCAGCTGTGTAACAGGGTAGCGGGGAGGTCCTGTTTATATGCAGCGAATCACACATACACGCACGTACATATTGTCCTCCACAGTACCTCCCCCCTCTGTTTCATGCCAGAGCTCAGATTGATAATGATGTTTTTGTTTTCTATATATAGCCATTTGCTGTACAGGGTTTTCACTGTGTATCTATGACTGGTTTAGCAGGTGAAACATGATGTATAGCAGTGTTGACAACAGGTTTATCCCCCGTGGGTCATTGCATTAGCTTTTTTTGCATGATTTTTTTGCACAGAAGCTACATCTCAGGACACTGTCACTTGATAATTTTGTTGCCTTTCTATCGCCTCCCTGCATCACCCTGCTGCAGAGAAATGTTATTCCTATGAAGCCGTGGATCGATGCGAGGAGTAAATAGTGGGTCTGGGAGCAAGAGAGAGAAGAATCAGGGCTCAGGCAGAAGGAGTGGAGGAGCTGGCAACTGCTGCGTTTGAGAGGGGATGTAACTCCACTGAGGGGCCTCTCACCTGGAGACAACAGAGGAGGAGGCTGAATGAAAACATCTCATCTGGGCGCACAGTACAGTGACGGCAGACTCACACCGCTACACAAACCTACTGCTCTGGTTTGTGCAGCTTTTTTTACGTGGGAGTATGAAAGAGGATCACATGCAAGGCTGGCTCTATCACTCTGTATGAGCTGAAAAGCATCAGTGTGATGAGCGGGAACAGAGAGTAGCCTGTTCCCTCCCCCTGTTGTCATCCCTCCATACAAGTCTCAGAGGTGACAGTCCTGGACGAGGGCACTGACTCAGGGCTGTCTGGCTCGGTGTGACAGTCTTGAAAGCTCGTCTTTGTTTTCCATAGTATCACGTAGGCCGTATGTTTGTTGGTGTCAGTGTTCTAATAATAGGCTGACGCTGGAAAATCTAGAGAGCTGCTGAGCTGTGTGTGTGTGTGACCATGTGCAGAGAGCATTGTGTACAGGTCATGTGAGGAGAGGAAAAACACCTTTAAGAGCATCCTGCCGTATGTGCGGTATGGTGTGTTTGTGTGCCATTTTTTGAGTGTAGGCTTTGTCTTGCAATGCTGCTATAGTCACAGGAGGTACTTGTGCTTCAGATGTGATGTCATTACAGTGTTGACACGGTGTTGCTGAGGTGGGGTTGTTGCCACTGAGCGATGCTGCACAGTGTAGCTCAGGCTGTAGCGGCGGCTGTGTTGCTGATCGGGGATCTCTCAGCGAGGCGGGGGCTATGGCGCTCTGATGCTGCAGGCGCTGCTCAATGTGGGTCAGGAGAGGCAGCACTCTGTCTTCTCCCCATTCTCTCTCTTCCTCTCTCTCATTCCTAATCTTCTTTCTTCTCTCACTTCCCCCCCTTACTCCCTTTCTTCCATCTACACAGTTCTATCTGTCATTTTACATTGCGTTTCTCCCTCTCCTCCCCCCACGCTCCTCTTTCTGCTTCTGTTTCTCTCCAGCTCTGCTGCTCTCCTCCTTTGTTACGTCTGGTGGATCTACCAGGCTGTATGCTTAAATGGATTGCACAGAGGTTTTCACTGCTTTTGGATGCAGTGACCTTGTCAGAGACTGCGTTAGAGGTGGATGCATCTAGGAGCTGACCAAGATTGCCTTCTGCATTTTTTTTATTACCCTCTTCTGTCTTTATGTAACATGTTTGTAGCTGCCTGCCGTAGTGAACCCCCCTCTGTGTAATATGAAAATACAATTTAGCACTGTCAAATCGGCCGGCTCCTCTGAGTGGAATGCAGGGGGAGAAAAATGAATGGATGGATGTGTGAGTGTGTGTCATACACTCCATCTCTGTGGTGCCTCTGGCTAATGAACAACCCAGAGTCCTGTGCGTTGACCCACAGATAAGCCTACAGGAAAGAACAGTCAATCTGACAAAGAAAGTGTGAAAAAAATGAGCCCATGCTGCATGTCAGTGTTGTTAAATTAATGGATGCACTCCATGTTGTTTTAGTGTGCATGTTCGAGCTATGTGAGCATGCACACATGTGGATCTAAAGTATATAAGGCTGTATGTTGGGGTAGTCCTGCAGACACACATCAATAGTGTCTAGCTGTTGCTGTGGCTTGTTGACATAGTTAGGTACCTTCCATAGGTATCATAACTTCCAGTAACCTCCCTTGTTTCAGCACTCATTTAACCCAGCCTTCACTCTAAGAGGGCCCACTCATTCATTCATTGTTCGTGTCCACTTTGTATTCCCTTGAACTTTGAAACACCACTCAAACAGCGGAAGGCCATTGTTAAAATATTTTGAAGCACTTCAGTGATAGCAACAAAGGCCCGTTTAGGCTTCTTGCAGAATGTTCCATAATCAAGTTTCAGGCCATATTGTTTTCACTTCATTTGTTTTTACTGATGTGCCCACTGACCCAGAGTTCCTGTCTGGAGGTGGATGTTATATTTACAGACCCACTGACTCAACGCAAGGGCCAGGGAGTGTTTAAACAAAGACAAAAGCACACGCTTCTCTGAGGCTCCATGCTGCTGGTATCCTTTCACTCTGCTATACTTTCTTACCCTAGAGCCTGGAGCAACATAACAGCCAACAGCAATGCATATACATTCACCCTGGCCTGGACACATGAGCATGCACACACACACACACACACACACACACACACACACACACACACACACACACCGATACACAAACACAGCAGTTCAGGAAACTCCTGCCCGGTGTCAGAAACATGAAAGAGCCTTTCTCATGTTATGTAAATGATGAAACACAACATTGCACTGCACTTTCCTGCATGTCATGCGTCAGTGCTCCTGGAAAGGCTGGTCGAATGTTGACAGATTGGTTCATGTAGATACTCAAGGGGCATCTCCAGAGGCTTGTCTTGGAGAAATACCGAATGGCCTACATGTTGTGTTTAAGTGCATCAGACAAACACAAATCAGAAAGTACCAGGTACCACCTTGTGGCAAGGACGAAAAACAGCACTTTCACAGACATGAAAGCAGTGACATTTTCAAGAGTGAGGTATTTTTGTGTTTGCTGTTTTGCATTTGCAGCCCTGCAGGATTTTTTTTTTTAATATGGGTAAAATCACAGGCTGTGCTTACTGATGTAGTTCTGCAATTAGACTGCTGAGATTGAATTGTATTTCAAGACAACTAAAGTCAAGTTCACTGACGTAGCTCTAATTCAGAGGCTATCTTAGAGGGATTCAACATCTGTATTTGAATTAAATTTATTTTAATTACATTTTGTATTACTTGAGTATCTGATTTGAGTTTCTCTCTTCCATCAGATTCCTGCCGACATCGTGGAAGGGGTCGATCGGTCAGAGATGATTCCTCATGAAGTCTATGGAGCTCATTTTGTGGGCTGGAGTGACTCCATCTTCTCTGGTCTGAGATCTGGAGGTGTCTACCAGTGAACACAAAGAGAGCTTGAGCTACACAGCACACAGAGAGGACGGTCCTGCATATAACCATTGGATGAGAAAGAGAGAAAGACAGGCCCAGAAGAACTCAGAAGTACTACCCGGGAGTATTAAAACCGAGGGGACACAATGAAATCCAACCAGGAGAGGAGTAATGGATGCCTGCCTCCTAAGAAGCGGGAGATCCTCGCTCTGGAGCAGAGGCCAGTGGCAGTAGCTGCCGCAACACCTCCAGCTGCAGTGGTTGCAGACAATCCCCACACAGAGAACCTAGCATGGCTGGCAAGTGTGGCCAGTGAACGCTGCAAATCCAGGGATGCAGAGAGCCCGAGATGTCCCATCTCCTCCACTTCTTCCCCTCCTTCCTCCACCTCTATCCCTCCCTCGACCACTCCTCTGTCTGCGGTGCCCCTGGCCTCCCTGCCTGCAGTTTACCCAGCTGCCCTTCCCCAGCAGGCTGGGACTATCCAGTTTGCTCAGCTTGGACCCAACGTTCAGTTCATCAGCTCTGGGCCCTATGCTGGCTACATCTCCTCTCACATCATCTCCACTAATGCTAGCTCTGCACCTAACAGCTCTGCTATAGGACAGCGTCCCCACCTGGAGGGTTACACCACCGCCCTCATCTCCCCCAACACCAAAGGGGATCAGCAGTTTCAAATTGGCCTCTCACCCACAGAACTGACACCCGTGTCGCTTCCTAGCTCCCCCCATGTCACCAGCCAGTACATTCATCTGGACAGCAGAACACCTTTGACTGTCAGCGGAAACCCAGTCGCTTCACCCACAGCGCACCTGCAGCTCCACCCTCACACAGCCGTCCTCCCTCAAACGCTAACCCTCGCTCCATCCCAGCTGGTGGTTCAGTATGCAGATGGTCCAGCTGGAAAGAAACCAGAGGGGCATGCTAAGGGTGTGCTGAACGGGGAGTTGGAGATTGTTAAACAGACGAAAGCTCCCAGTCAGCAAATGAACCATCAGCAGGTCCAGAGTTATGAGGCCAGACATATCCTCCTGCCTGCAGATTACGGCCAGAACCCTGCAGGACTTCAGACCTCCTTTATGCTGGTGGCCCAGCCCAATCATGGAGCTGAACGTGAAGCTGCCTCAAATAAGATATCCTTTGTCCAGACCGAGAAAGGGGGCATCTGTTTGGGGAAACCAGTGTCCAGATCATCCTCTTTCACCTCTCTCTCCTCCTCAGAAATGGTCAAGTCTGTTGCTCCCCATGCTGTCATTCAGACCACTCTGCCCTCTGAGGAGCTCCCAGCCAGTCTCTATTCCTCCACACAGCCTCCCATCATTGGATATATCACCAGTGGAAGTCAGCATGCTCTCAGCTACCATGCAGCACTGCCTCAGCACCTGGTCATTCCGAGTGGCCAGTCCCTCCTCATCCCAGTCAGCGGCACCAATAATGGCACCGAAATCGAGGTTACTCGTACTGTGAGCACCCTGACAGCCACCACTACCCCTCAAATATCGACCGCCATGCCACATGCCTATCTCGCCACAGCCCTGTCCAAGTGTGAGGCGCTTGGGCCAGATGGAAATCAACCACCCCCTGCCGTTGCACAGGCACCAGCTCTGCCGGTCCTGCCCTCAAACCCGCCTCCTGCAGTGGCGGCAGCTCCCTCCCCAACTCCCGCTCGTGTCCCCTCTCCTGCCCCTGTTTCCATCCAAGCCTCCCCCTCCATCTCCTCTTCCTCTTCCCCTGTTGCGCTTCCTCCATTCTTCATGCGAGGCTCCATCATCCAGCTGGCCGATGGGGAGCTGAAGCGTGTGGAGGACCTCAAGACAGAGGACTTCATCCAGAGCGCTGAGATTAGCAGCGAGCTGAAGATTGACTCCAGTACTGTTGAGCGTATTGACAGTGGGCAAAGTCCTAATGCTGTGGTCATACAGTTTTCTGTGGGAGAGCTCAAGGCTCAGGTCAGTTACTCCTTGCTCATCATTCTTGTATTATTAATCACGAGTTTCATTTTTAAATCTGCTGTGTATAGAATTTGAAACCTCAAGTCTTTGGCCCTCCTAATCTGGTAATATAAAAAAATACTTTAACACCCATGCATACTTAGATAAACAGTCACCAGATTTCTGTATTCTATCTAAAGGTTATGGCATGATTTTTAAGGGATGCACTAGTGATGGGCACTGTGAAGCTACCCTCATACTCATTGTGGTCATCAGTTAAACCCACAGCTGCAAAGTAAGCTATGAAATCCATCTTTGATGCAGGTTTCTAACTGACCCTTGTTCTCTGTTCTACTGTTCTCTCGCAGCACCAACACTTCTGGTGTACTAGAGGAGGAAATAACATTTAATTGTGCAGACCATGGCTCTTTATGAGACCAAAAGCCATTACTTTCACAGATAAATGAATCCAGCAATATAACAGACCCCATGTCAGCTACATAGCCCAAGTGAAACTGATAATATCTTAAGGAAGCTAATACCCACACTGATATTTTAAGTTTTCATTCAGTATGAATACATAAGAGAAGTAAGTACGTTTAAAAAAAAGAAAATACATTTGTAGGTTGTTTATGATGAAATTATGTGACATAACACATTTTGCATTGCTGCCCTACTATTTCCTGTTTATTTTATTTTGACATATACACCGATACAGATATATATGTGATAAGTCAAAATGTTGTTAGCTGTGCCATTATATTGGTTGAGCTATACAACAGACTGCACCAATAAACAGCAGACATTTTGAAAAGGTGTTAATAAAGGTGTTAATAACATTAACAGTGGCTACAAGTGTCCCAGTAGTGTGACAATGAGCTATCATGCACAGTACTAGGACCTGTAAACTGAAACAGTTTAATGGAATTCAGCTGTCATTGATTTTCTTGTGACATGTCAAAATGTCTTTCTGTTAAAAGGCAGGAAGCTTTTTTTTCTATGAATGTAATCTTATGCCAACAGCAGGGCTGCAAATAACCATTATTTTCACTGATTAGTCTGCTGATTAGTCATTTTAGTCTTTAAAATGCCCCAAAAATGTGAAAATGCTAATCACATTTTCCCAGAGCCCAAAGTGATATGTTCAAATTGCCTCCTTTGTTTGATCAGCAGTCTAAAACCGAAAGACTCTCCATTTACCATCACAAATGACAAAGAAATGCAGCAATTCCGCCCTTAAAGAAGCTGGAACCAGCATTTTTCTTTACATTTCTGCTTGAAAAATGTCTGAAACAAAACAGAATAGTTAGAAAAGAATTCCCTTTCAGTCGACTGTCGACTGTCTTTTCTACTATTCGTTGTAGCTCTAGCAAAGAAAGTAATTTCAAAGATGCTAAATCCTATACAAATTTTCACTAATTTGTTGCTTTAAACAGTTTGGTTTCTTTTATAAATCCTCTGCACATATTTCCATCTGTGTCTCGCTAAATGCTAACTGTTTCTTTTGCTCATGTGCTCATCTCAAGGTGTGTGTGGAGGTGCTGGTGGAGTATCCCTTCTTCGTGTTTGGCCAGGGCTGGTCGTCCTGCTGCCCGGACCGGACCACCCAGCTGTTTGAGCTGTCCTGCGCTAAGCTGTGTGTGGGCGACGTATGCGTGTCGCTGACCCTCCGCGGCTTGAGGAACGGTTCGGTAACAGACTGTCAGCCTTTGGGGACCAAGCTGAAGACGGGTCACCTCTCTGACTCCTGTCACAATGTGGATATCAGAAACAATACGAGTCCAAATGCTGCACACAGTAACAGTGGCCTCCTCATGAAGGCTTCCAGTGCAGACAGACTAGAGAGGGAGAAGGTAAGCGGACCAGGACCGGGACTGGAGCCACCGCCAGGATTGGGACTGGTTCCAGGACAAGGGGAGCAGATCTACGGAGCTGGAAGTATGCTGGCAGGAGAAGTAAGACAGGAAATGGTGAAAACGGACATGCCTGCTCTTACCAAAGTACAATGTGGTGATCCAGAGAGACCCACAGTCCGCAAGAGACGCTGGTCAGCTCCAGAGCGAGACCAGACTGAGAGAGCGGAGGAGGAGCCTCCATTGACTCTGCCCAAACCCTCCTTCATCCCTCAGGAGGTTAAAATCAGCATAGAGGGCCACTCCAGTGCTGGGAGTGAAAGATGCTTGAACAAAAGAGTAGACTGTTGAGAGAACTTTAAGGAATTTTTGATTACCTGTGGTTTGCTTTGTGTTTATCCCCTCTCTTTTCTCTCCACCCAAACTACTGTAATATAGGCTGAGTTTACACCGTATTTACATGTTTTCTTTATTTTCTTTCACACAAGTCTGATATCTACGATGAAGTACAGTCAAGCACCTTCATAAGTGGTATCACACACGAGATCAGTGCAATCGATGCTGAAAGCAAAAATGAATGCAGCGTGAATGTTGAGTATGAATGGCAGTCAGACACTCGAGCGTGTCACATATCATAAGCTGGATCTCCTTTGTCGCGTGGCTTAGACCTGTTGGATGCGGATGAGTCAACCATTCCTCTTATCACATGAACAAGCACAGACCCCGATGTCAGCGTGTACAAAGCGGGTGACCATATTTTGACTTTCATTATGTTCATTTGGTTTATGAGTGTTTGGTGTTTCAATCATTGTGGCTGTGGTCTCTGCTGCCTTGTGTATCTGATGAAGTTTTTAAGTTTTATTTTATTAATTTTGCATTAGAGATGTGTATTCTCCCGCAGGTGTATGTGTGTGTGTGTTTTTTGTGTGGCTGTCAGGCGGAGCACAGGATCAATCTGTTTGTGTGGCTGTAGCTGTGAGCTTAGTTGTCAGTACAAACTGCAAATATCAAGACTGAAAAGGCATGAATGTAAATCACTGATTTGTCCTCAATAATGACTCATGGAGTCATATGTGTGCTGTTTGCTACACTGACCATTGCTTTATGCGAGTGACGACATCCCTCAAAAGAAGTTCCTCAGTCAAATGTCTTTATAGTTAATTTGCAGAGTCTCAGAAATACTTTCAAGCACAGTGTCACTAGTTAATGTCTGTCTTAAACCCTCGCTACCATGTGCAGCATTTCAAATTCATACAAAAGGTTACACAGCAGACATCGTGTAATATTAATTTGCAGTCATGTTTCTGTGATTGTAAGTCCAGGGGCCTCATTTATAAAAAGGACTTACAGTCTGTTTTTATCTTAAGTATGACTTACATAGAAAACCACATATATAAATAGTTATTTATAAAAACTTTCTTTTTTGCAGCGATGCTCTTATCTCTAAGCAAAGTCTAGACTTGACTTAAGTGATTTTCCTGCTGGTGTTTGGGGTCTATGCGTCCAAGTCTGTGGTGAACTTTGCACAAGTATTTTGAACAATGTGCAGCGGCGACACACTCCCAAGCTGCGTGTTTGGCTTTTGTTTGTTCACCCACTATTTAGTTCACTGAGCAATATATGTTACCTGACTTCAATCTCTTCTACCATCGCTGTGATGTCGTTTTTAAAAAAGTTTGACTTTCCCTTTTTGTCCATGGACATTCTTGACTAAACCCTCATTCATGTTTGTATTGTACAAGGGCAGATCACAAGGGACGTGCTGTCATTTTAAGCTGAATTGAGATTTATAGATCACGTGTGTAGGTTAAAAATTTTAATCTTAGAATCTGCTTAATGTCTTTTATGAATCAAACACAAGCACACTTCCAGAAATGATGCAAAGAAAAAGTTCAGTACAAATCTGAGAACATTATTATAAATGAGGCCCCGTTTCTTTAGCTCCGCTTCTGTGTCTCCCAACTCCTGAGGGAAACATTCAGCCCTTTAGTTACTAAATTCTCTGTCCCGTTTACCAGGTAGTTGCTAACTTTGTTTATGGGAGCGTTTTCTTCGCCTGAAATCGAGGGCGGAAAGTTACAGATCATAAAACTAAAACAATGAGCTGGGTAATAATTTGCTCATTTTCACATTAAACATAAACCTCTGACCCATTGTATATATAAGTTAATATAAGATATATTGATTATAGCAACCTAAAATACAAAATAACAAGTTAAAAAAATAGCCTAATATTTAGCTATCATGGGAGAAAATGGTACCATCCTTATTCCACTGACCTGTCCCATTACTTTTCGTTACAGAGACTATGGCCTTAGATCTACACGTAGTTCACAGCAGCACATTGTTTTTGAGGGTTTTACCATTGAAACCTGTTTTCCTCAGAGGTGGTTTAAAACATTAAACCATTTAATTACTTAACTAGCCAAAATAACTATCCTACAGTTCATACTCAGGAACAGTGTGTATCTATATGAGTGTGTGTGTGTGTGTGTGTGTGTGTGAGACAGTATGTGCATGTCCACAGTCACATGTGTATGTGTGCGTTCTGAGCAGCAGCACTTTGATGAAGCACCCAGTGGCAGCGTGTTGGCTGCGGCGTCCCTGTTCCTCAGCTGTTAGACATAATGAGAATAATTAACTGACTGTTTTTTTTTTTTTTTATCGCTTCATGTCCTCAAGGCTTATCATCGAGAGTATGCGTTATTTACCGGAGCAGGGAATGTAAACACACATCGGGCAAACTTTATTTTTGATGACAGATAGAGCTACTATACAGAGACAGAGAGAGAGAGTTGTAGAGCTAACTAGCCAGCTAGTGTTGATCATGTACAGTAAATTGTATCCTAGAGAGTGTACAGTGTGTGTATAGATATTTTAATCCTTATGTAGCCTATGTACTGTATGTGCCACAGCGCCTCCTTCTTCAATCATTCCATCAGCTCACCAATTTCAAGTTGTCCTGCTATCGTTCTCGTCACTTCAGGTATTGATCTCATGTTCATGAATGTGCTACAGTTTTTTGGGAACATTACATAATTTGGCCTCAAAAATATGTAATCTGACTTGCGCACTGTAACAAACATACCACAATTGCAGTTGATCATAATAGCCATGAACCTTTTTATAACTCCTGAAAGGTGTTTATTGTAAAACCCAGACTGTTCTCTTTTTCTGTTCGTGTTTGACTGCTCAGGCTAAACACTGCCCAGTGACTGTTCTTCTCCAAAATGATGTGGTCTTATTTTTCTTGCTGTTACAAAGTGGAGGTACTCTTTCATCAGTTTGTCTTTTTAGCCATTTCTCCCTCAGTGAGCTTGGCCTGCGTTTGTATTTTTTATTTTTTTTATTAATACAGACCTGAAATTACATCACAACACAGCCAAATGTACGAATTGTAGGATAATTAGGCTAAAGCCAATCATCAGAAATAATGTTGGCAGTGTACATTTCTGAAAACCACGACTCTCGGTAGGTCAGGAAAACCACTTGGTCAGGAAATTCGGCTTAAAATACCTGTTTTGAGTGCCACAAGTGGAGATGTCCGGATTCTTCTCAAAAATGTCCAGCTTTTGTCGCCACAAACACAGCTGGAAATTGTCCTGAGGTCTGCTTAAAAATATCCAGTGGTGTTGGGCTGTTGAAACACAGTCTTAGATTACCTAGGTTACCTCTAACTCCACCATCACCTTCACCTCCAGATATGAAAGTCAGTTCCTAAACAAGTAACACGGTGTGAACAGAAATGTCGTAGAAATGTCAATATGGTACGTAACCTATGACACATCCAAACGTGAATGTATCAGCGGTTTGCAGGAACTTGTGCTGCCAACATTTTATCTGGGCATCCACACCGTTCGACTCCAGGTCAGGTTAAAGCTGAGAAGAGCTACAAATCCTCCCATTCCTGACAAGATGTCTAATCAGGTGGAGCAGAAACCTGTGAGGGTGGACCACAGGTGTGCACAGGCTTTATATTCAAAGGTGCAGTAGTGACGATATTCCAGTGTTTGCTCACAAAATAAAGCTTGAGCTGGGCCCCTTAAAATCTGTCATTTTCAGAGCCTTTCTAAATAATGTTGAATATGGTGTATGAGCACTGCTTTGTGGTGATCTATGGAATTGCACTTTGTCATATGGGGGTGGGTGTTTTAGTCTAACTAATGTACAGCATGTCTGAGAGAACTTGTACAATAACAGTTCAGCATCTCAGCGATTTGTAAATAGCCAAAGTCTTCCATTATAATGTTGGTATGACCGTGTCGCCAGTGGAGAGGATGAACACTGATCCCCATGTACAGACCTTTGAAGTGAAGTTTAATTTTTCCAAAAAACATCATCATTTATTTGAGAGAAATACAGGATATCGCTTCACCTAAGACGTTTTATTTTGCACCAGCTACAAAAAAAAGGAAAAAAATAAATAAAAAAACACCCAGGAAATTACAGGAGTAAAAGACTTTTAAAAAAAATGATTTTGTAATTTGGGTCTGTTTGTTGAATAAATCTCAGCTAAGATACAGTATGTCCTACGTACAGTATGTAGTATGTATCAATAATGTTCCCTTATTTTGATGGTGTTGAGGTTTGCTAGTCAGAAACTGTTAAATCTTTACTTCAAATGTTTGATTTTACATTTGATCAAATATATTCAAAGAAATAAAGAGTCTAAAGAAAAAAACAACAAAAACACAGCGTGGCTCTTTCTGTGAGAATGACGGAGAAAGTGTGTTTTGGCAATTCTCTGTATGTGAATATGTACTTTGTCAGCTGTGATAAATGTTTCCGCTTGAGATATGCCTGATGGTATCTTCACCTCCGCTCTCCGGCTGTTATATTTCCCACAAGAAAACTTTCATATTCTGAAAACCAGCAATGTCGAGATTGAAACAGGAGGAAGAGATTGCAGAATTTCTTGCGGCAAAACAACCAGTGCTGATTTGGCGTTTGCTATCTAGAAAATATTCTTTTCAGTCTTGGGCATTTTTAATTTTGAATGTTCCCTGCATTGTTTTTAAGAAATGGTCCCTTTATATTCTGATCACAGGTTTACTAAACAAGACAGCTCCTTTGATAAAACCTGCAGAAAGAGAAACAGATAAGAGTTCGGAAAAAAAAACAGTTCCTATGAGCAGCATAATTATTGCTGAACTGCTTCAGTTGCAGTATTTTTTGTCACACAAAAGGTCAGGGTCTGCGTGTGTTTAGTTTTGCTGCCCATTGTGCTTCAGATCATGTTGAGAACCAGCACACAGGCCTCCAGCTGAAGGGTCGGAATAGATTACGCGTGCATGTAAATCCCTTTGCTTTGTGTTTCAAAATGATCGGTTTCTCCAGCCGCACTGCTAATGATGAATAAGCTTAATAACTCATAAGTGGCAAATGGTGTTTGTATTCATGCAATTATGGAAATATTAAAGACTAATCTAATATGTGCAGCGGTCTGATTGTTCAAGCCCCAAGAAAGCTCCATGTTGCCGTGTGTCCTGCACCATTTCACCCTCTGCTACCATCTACACACATGTGTATACACATTATTAATGTGGAATTCATCTCGTGTGATGCACTGGAAGTGTGTGGTGGTGTGTTTATCTACAGACCTCTGTTTTTGTTGGTATTTTTAGCTGTGTTGGGACATTTCTGGTCGTCAGGTTGGTGTGTAGCCCCCAGATAATAACAGCCAGAGGTCAGGACTGTATTAAAAATGTAGCGATCAGGTTGCATCACTTTCTCCACCTTTCCCTGCTCTCCTTCTGTCACAGAGAGCTGCAGGTCTGTGTGTCTGTTGGACCGAGGGCTGGGCCGAGCCACACTCGCATACAAGCAGTGCAGCGAGACAAACAGCAGACAGCATAAAGCGGCTACAGAGGGTTTTATTTCTCGGATTCACTGCTTTGTTTTCCCTCTCTTCATTCACTGTATAGCTCTTGCGACCACCCACAGCGACCTGCATATCACGCCTTTAAGGAACATTCAGATTAGGAGTGAATATCTCAATAAACCATTGCTGAAACAAAACCTGAAAACTCCAGAAATAAGGCAAGAACTTGTAACCGTCACATTGAATTAGCTACATATAAAAGCTCAGTTGCCTTGAAACTGCAGCAGTTAATTGCATCAATTTGACTCATTGCTTAGCCACGTTTCATCTTCATACAGCCAATCAGTTATCTTTCCTTTTCTTAAAAAAGAAGGAATGGTCGTTAAGTCACTGAATCTTGCTTTGGTGCTAGAATGTGGTGACGGCTGTGTTGAAGTCTATGGGAGGAGAATACACGGAGAAACACTAAAAACCCAACAGATATACGTTTTATGACTTCTGATGAAGAAATAAAAGAACAAATTTCAGAGTAGGTTAAGGACTGATTTTCCATCTCTCAAGTGATTGACAGGGCTGATTATATTTTGCCACACAACGTAGATAAGTTGGGTTTATTGTGTTTATCCATTCACCTCCCATAGACTTCAATACAACGGACACCACAGTCTGGCACCAAAACTAGACTCAGTGATGTAGACAAGACTTCTCATCCACGGTCTCAAATGCTGACAGGTCGCCATAGTTATTGTTCAAGTCATAACCACAAGAGGTCACTGTCGTGCCTCACACGTCCACTTCAGGTTCCAGCTCCTCCAGATGGAAGTCCTGCGTTTGTATTTCTGCAGTGAACCACCCGGGGGCGCAAGAGTCCTTCCTCTGAGGTGGAGGCGTCAGTCTCGAGCACCAGGACGGAACCAACTGAAAAGATCTTGGAAAAGGGAGTAATATTACAACAATACGTGATTCAATCTTTGATTGAAACACTCTTAGCACTTTGGTGTGTAAAATCCTATGACTTTTTACAAATGTGATATTGGTATTAAGAAAATATCGCCAAAGCCAGTTGGGTTTGTGGGTTGATAGGCGAGATTATTTAGGAGGTATAGGCACACTGCTCCTAACAGTAAGTAAATCTGCAGCACAGAGGGAAATGTAATCAGTACTATAACATATTACTTAAACAGTTTTTCTGTAAAGCAGGACAATGGAAAGTGACCTAATATACAGAGAATGAACAACACTTTATTGTGACAAAGCTTCACACTTGATACAAAAACCAAATATGACTCAAACATGACAATTAAACTCAGGGTGCTGCTGACTGCTTTGTTGCGCCTGCGTGTGCATGATAAACGAAATGTCAGATAAACGAAAGACGACATTGTTAAATGAGTGCGTGCTGTAGAGTACACAGTCTGCAGATTGTCTGCAGCGTGTTTTCTGATATGGACTGTTTATCTTTGCAGCAAGTTTTTGAAGTCTTATCAACTGCCACGTTAGATAGAAAAATCAAAACAATGGACACACACGAGCCTTGAACTAGCAGGGCTTCGGCTGTTTCTTCAAAGATAAAATCCTGAAGTCCTTCTATCAACACAGCAATAAGTTAGTTTTTTGGTATTGGTCTACTCACTTTGCTCCATTTTCAGACTTTGGTGGCGGGGCTTCACTGTAAATCTTTTGTTGCTCACAATAGTAATATCTAATACACTATTTGAATCATTTATATACATAAACAATGGAAACTTTAAGCTCTAATAAAATAATGCCAGTGTAAACAAGCTTCAGTATCTCGCAACGCTCAAATATTGCACATACATTCATAAATATACACATCTTCTTTGTGCCCTTGTGTTTATGCATATGGCTGCATCTGTAGGTTTGTGATGAGTCTGTAGAGCTGAAAGAAAATGAGGATAAATTAAATCAGGCGGGGACAGAAGTTCAGAACCGAAAAACGGATGGCACGAGAGCCACCTATGAAACACACACACACACACACACGTACAGTAACTACACAAACACACACTCTCACACTCATAAAAGCACTTGTGCGTAGATCTCAAGTCTCTTTGTGCCTCACTTACACAGACACACGAAAAAAGCTCAGCAACAGAAACCTTTAAAGCATTGTCTTCACAACAGAGTCTTCAGTTCTGGTGCTTCATCACTATGGATAAACAATGGACATATGTGTGTGATTGAGCCGGTTAAGTGTGTTTCGGTCCCGCTGTGTCTGGTCTGAACCTCGGTCTTCGGGCCCAGGCTGTGTGGCGCTGCAGTCTTCAGTCTGTCGTTTCAGTCAGTTTCATTACCAAACAGGTAGAAGACCTCCAGCCAAGGAATGCAGGGTCCGACAAATACAGATCTCAGATCTGGTTTAAGTTACTCAGAAGGTGCAACATCCCTCCCAAACCACGATTCTCCCATAAGGAGCGGCCACGGGTTGTCTTAGGCGTCTCCCGTGTGATCGGACGTCAGCTGCTCCTGGTCGGAGACATTGTCGTCGGCTGGTGGTCGTGCCCGGTCAAAGAAACCACACTGAGGGAATCACATTAACCCATTAGTGGACTATCGGATGATTAAATTACCATAATGAATGTTGTGAATGGTGGATGAATGTGTGCTTGTGTACCTTCCACATGGCTAATGTCAGCATGGCCAGCACCAGGAGCCCCAGCAGTATGGCCAGGATGATGACCCAGAGCGGGACAGCAAACGACACATCAGGTGTCCCCCATAACACCAGGGTCCCCATCTGCAGGACAAGGAGAAACACAGTTCAGTGTTTGTCAGTGCTGTTATGCGTCCTTTTTCTCCTGTAAACGCCACCTGACACACACTCACACACACTTCTGTTATTGCCCGGATCTTACCGAGGTGGTGTGTTGAGGCAGGGCTGAGGGTTGGAGGCGGTAAGGCATGGCTGTGACCATGAAGGACACGGTAGAGTTGAGAATGTAGGGGTCATTATGCCGCTGTAAGACAAATATAGCATTATTATTTCAGTGTTATGTTGGTTTGAAAGTTACGCATTCAGGCCAAGTTTCTTTTAAAACTCCCAAACTGCTACGGGAACAAACTTTAACCCTTAGGTTGATTTACTTTACACTGAAAAAGAGTCTGTGGATTAAAATGAAGAATCTAAAATCTAGTTTCAGAGTGAAAAGGGCTAGAAAAAAATGTAAAAACTCTGATAAAAAGTAATAAACTTGGGGAGGAAGTAAATCATCAAGCAAAGCATCGACTGAAAGATCATGAAAAATGTCAAGATGACAGGTGAAGACACCGACCTGCAGGAAAGTGCGCGCCCACAGTCTCGAGCGGACCTTGACCACAGCGCTCTGCCCGCGATCCAAGCGGCCTACCACACACAGGATCCTCAGACAAGAGATGTTGGTGCAGTTCTGCAGAGAAACGAGAGATGTGGAGTGGTAACAGACGTCACACACCTGCGAATCATGCTCGTTTTCTTGAGTGCATGTACAAATTTGCGGTGGCTCACCAGGGTTTTATCTCTGTAACTCTGAGCAGCAGTGGTGGCTCGTTTGTGGCGCTGATGAGGAGCGCTGGTGTTTCTCAGGAAACCCAATAACTCAGGTGTGTCCTGGAGAGAGGAAATCTGAGGCAGACACAGAGAGACAGTTGTCAACATTATGGCTATTTTACTTTTTTTTGTTTCAGTTCTCAGTTTTAGCTTTGAAAATTCTTTCCACAGCGCATGTTTGGGTCTGATTATCACATATTGATGCTGGTCTGTATTGCACATGGGCAGTGATTCAGCCCAGAGGGCCAATGCAAAAAGGAGATGTTGAAATTGAGGACAGGCCTGAAGAAAAAGCTTGTAAAATGAGATTTTAAAGCGATGTAATGAAATAACACAAAATTGCCAGCTGTGAAAACAATTGTGACGTTTAGCGATCAGATCCAAAGGTGATTTTATTTCCTCACTGCGGCTCACACAGCCGAGCTGACAGCAACAAGAAACAGACAACTAACGAGACTGAATAACCTGAACTCCCTTGAGTCACAGCTCACAGGTAACAGAAAGACAATACCTAGATCATTTAATTGTTTCTCCTCTGGGGAACAGCTTGATGGACTTAAAGGAGTGAAAAAAAATTGGTCCAACCAGATGTGGAGCACATGACTTCCACTTCCTCTCAACTCATTTTCGAAGCGCAGGGAGGATTTGACAGGTGTGCAGAAACAGGCCACAGACTACAATCATGGAATCAGCAGGTGCTTGGAGGTGTGTAAAAGTTATTAAGTAAAAAAGAAAGATACATTTTCTGACCCTACAAGGAAGGTGTAAAATCATCATCATTCACAGTATCATTCAAATTTCTCTCTCTCCCTCTTCACCCGCTTCCATTTACTCTTTTTAACCAACCAGATTATGCCACGATCTTCTTAAACCAATCCCCACCATCGTGCCAAACTTTAAAACTGTTCTCCTCTCTGCTGCTGCCAGTTGTCATTTCAGCGCGAAGCATCACAACCCTACTCTACTGCCCACTCCTTTTCACATCCGTTCAGATCTCATCCACTCTCTTCATCCAATCACCGGCACCACCAGTATCCAGACTCCATCAGGGGAGTATCAGATACCAGGCAAGGCTTCATTACAGCCATAAAATACGATGACATCACAATTGGGGTGTAATTGCCGAAGACTATTCACATTTCTCATCTTTATTCTGCACGTGTCAATAAATACTTGTTAGCTTTTGATAGGTCTCTCCTAATTGAAATAACAGTTGACCGGCTGTGTGTCAGTTGGTCCGGAGAAACGGCCATATCAGGAAGAAAATGCGAAAAAAGACTTTTAAACACACAAACTCTGTGTGTCCAACTTGTTCTGTTTTCATATATGATTACAGCTCGCAGCGTTTCACTCTTTGACATAATTATGTACTTTTTTGAAATAACTTCATGTTTTCTTTTTGAATTGCTCCACAGATGACATCATAGATATAGGAAACTAGTTCAGCTCTAATTTCTGCTAATCAACGTAATCCCCCCTCGTTCTCGAGCCAACTGGCAAAGAACAACGGGCACAATTATGTTTGAAATAAGCGGGTATAAATGACAGAGAGGTGAACGGATGAATAAGCCGCACGCAATATAATAAATAAGTCTGGAATTGCAGTCGATCCGGTGGTTGTATGGTGGTACGCAAGACAGGTAAATTGGTAGTTGGAATTACTATCAATCATATTAATTTCTACTATTATAATGTCCATAATTATATATTTGAGTCCTGAAGTGATTATGAGTCTGCATGCATATGTTTATACTGTGTATTGTCGTGGTACCTGAAGGCCGAGTGGGTTGAGGCTGGTGTTCGTCCTGCAGCTAATTGGTCCGTCAGTTTGAATCTCCATGGCATACAGCAGGTTCTCGTCACGGAAACGGGCGGGCCAGCCGACCTGGAGCTCCGCCTGCTGAATGCTGCTGGGGCCAGAGTTATGGAGCTGGAGACAAAGACAGGGAACAGAGAAAAACAGCAGAAAGTTGTCAGTTTTGTGCTCTCTTCTGTCTTATTAGCTGGTCTCAAGTGACTGAGGCTATAATCAGGTTATCATAACTGTGGGATGATGACACAGACCACCTGTGTTCCAGTGAAGATAACAGTGAGACTGCTGGCTTCAGTCACCGGGGACTGAAATACAAGACGAGTCAAACCTGCAGCATCACCTGGCTCATCAGGATAAATGAATTATGAGTTTAAATGAACCATCAATTCAATAAATCCTCTTTTTTTTTTTTTTTTTTACCCTGACCTGTATTCTCTCACTCTTTCTCACACACACAGTCATTAACGCTGAAACAAGTCATCCAAACAGGACATGATCCTGGTGCTGCAGGGCAGGAATTCTGCAAGAGCGAAAAAAAAGAAAAAAAAAAGAAAGAAAAGAAACTCCGTCCTCTCTAACTAGAAGCAGCTGCCAACTGGGAAAAGTACCGCAAATGAAAATCATTATCAGCTGCAGGACAGGCCAGACACTGCTGCACTCCGGTTCAATGAAGCGGCCGTCCCTTTAAAACAAAAAGAAATCACATGTGCGGCGCACGGAGACACACACACGCGCATACACCACTATTGTAAAGTGTCGCCAGTCTGTCTGCCATCTTCCCTCCTTCTATCTGTTTGTCTCTACCTCTGTTTGACCTTGTTTTTCCCTCTCGATGATTATAACTCATTACACTGTGTCCAGACCTGAGAACAATCCCTCCCTTGCATCCTTATCCCTCTTTGCCTTGCTCCCTTCTCCCGTCTCCTTCCCCCCCTTCCTCTCTTTTTCCCGCCTTCACAGCAGTAATTACTCCTGAGCTACAGACCTTTGATCAGCCAGAGCCCATTTCTTTATAGAGCTACTGTTTTTACTGTGTGTGTTACCGTTTTTCCTCCACTTTGCTGTCGCCTAATTTACAACGTCCCACACCTATTTTTCAGTTCTTTTCATCTTTAGAGAAAAGACTAGAGCAACAACAAAAACAAAACAAACCAGACTTTTTCGTCCTCTCTGAGCACACCCTCTGTGTTTTTTCGCTTTAAGGCGTGCGCTTACCTCGTAGATGTGCGTTACTTGCGGCCCCACATCGTCCTCCTTGACAGGCTTCTCTTTAGGTTCCCAGCGTGGGAATGGCAGCACTACCTGAGAGGGATGGGACACCCTGAGGAGAGGAGAAACAGCTCGGTGACACTGATCCCTGTACACATTGATGGGTTTAGAGGTCCATCTGATTGTAATACACACCGACCACATGCATGTTGACTTTTGGACACTGTGATCATTCCCTTAAGTGTTTAGTCTGGCTGTGGCAGAGGGTTACTGTTATTGTACGCCATCAATCCTTCATGGCTTGACAATCAAGCACAGGTCACAAATTTTGTTGTAAAAGTACAGCAACTTAGGAACAGACCTATTTTATTTTGGTAACTCGATGCCTTTTTCCACCAACATTCTGGCCGTTCTGGTTCCTCACACTAGCTGGAACCAGAACTAGCAGGTTTCCTTGACCTAAGGCAGTCTTTTTCAGTCCTGTTCCTGGGGGCCTGCATGTTTCAGATGTGTCCCTGCTCCAACACACCTGATTCATATGAATGGGTCATTATCAGGCTCCAGCAGAGCGTTGAGGCCCCCAGGAACAGGATTGAAAAACACTGACGTAAGGTTTGTACCAAAGTGGCCATATAATATTCTACAGATCGTTGTCATGATATAATGCCCTCTGTTGATGACGTGTCCTTGTTTACAGTGGTTCCACTCAAAACCAGCTGATACATGGTCTTGTTTTTTTAGATACAAAGGTTTCTTGATCGGAGGCGCTTCAAGAATCAGAGCTAATTTGGTGGAAAAGGGATAAAAGATGCAATGCTAGTCAGCCAGATATACACTTTATTAGGTACAACTGTACAATCTGTTGTAATTTAGTAGAACAGATCCGCCTACTTTTACAACGTTTATCATTTTACAGATTTTGTTGACATTTATGGAAATGTGTTAATTTAATTGCATGTTTATTACTGAGGTCATAGTTATGTGTGGTGTTGTACTCAACTCCATATACTGAGAGCTGTTTCTAATAAATCTTCCTTTATATTTACATACGTGAGGCGGTCAGAATGTGAGAACCACCTCTGGATATAATGCAGTCCAGTAACTATGACCTCATTGCTAAAACACATAATTGAATCAACACCTCTATGAGAGTGCCAACCAAAACTTGGATTGCATTGGTTTGTACAGGTGTATCTAATAAAGGGACCACTGAGTGTAAGTGCGTCTTTAGAGATCAGATGCGGTCGAATCTTAAAGGCTGACACAGTTTGGAGGAGGATTAATTTGCCGATATTAACACAAACCCAGGCCCCATTCCCAACATGAATTTTTTTTAACACTGTCGGAGAGGAATAAACAATCTTTGACTTCATTAGATATTGGATAAATTAATAAATAAATGAATAAACGTGGATCACTGAACATCAAACACAAAGCTTCAACTACCAAAATAATTCAAATGGCACTCGGTAGAGCGCATACCTCCACCAAAGCCCAATAAACCCCTTTTAATTCAGTCAAGCCTATTCCATATATCGAATTTGATAGCCCTGTATCACTCTAAATTTTAAACTACCCATAAATGCTCAACCATGATTTTTTTCATTAAGATCCAGACATTATTCCCTGATAAATTAACCAAAATGCCGGAAAAATCTTTGTGTCGCAATGTTAAAGAAAATAAAAGTTAATGGGGTGTATCCATCCTCCATCCGAGCTTTGATGGAAATCCGTTCAGTAGTTTTTGTGTAACAAACCCACCAACCAACAAATGGACGCAGGTGAAAACAGAACCTCCTTGGCGGAGGTTAATATATAAATCGGTGAAGTCGTGATGCTTGACCGGTGGAAGATGTGCAGCCATCGGTGGCTATTGAAGCAAAGTTGGTAAAGGATCCTTTCGGCTCTGATTAAAAGGCTGAACCGATTAATAAATCACTCTCCACAAAAAACACTTGGAACATTTTATTTGGAATTTCCCTGGTTTGGAAACTGCTGAAAAGCTGATTCTGTCGCATTTGATGACACCATTGTCAAGACCTGATTGTAGTCTGACATACGTGGGCAAACTTGTTTATGCCCCCATTTAGAATGCCGGATGGGCACAGCTGAGTCAGGACAGCTTCACAGGAACTCGTCTCTCTCATCCCCGGTCTTCGTCTGTTTGTATGTCCGAATGACCACACCCAAAAGGACGTCATTCAGGGACCCAAGCTTTGAAGTGTGTGCGTGTGTTTGTGTGGGTATCAGTGGGCATCCGTGAACATGTCAAAGGCTCACAAGTCTCCCATGTGCTCATGATTAGTTCAAATTTATTTCTCGAACTGTTTCCATGCTGTTTTCCATCTGTATGTAAACAGGCTCCACACATTTAAACATCTCAAAAGGGGGCTGTAATATCCTGCAAAACACCCCAGATTTTTGGCCTAAAACCAGATCAATTGGGCCTTTGTGAAGCCGACACGGCAACAAAGACTTTTGTCGCTGTTTC
>OMLP01013908.1:0-12582 GCA_900302685.1 Spondyliosoma cantharus
GGAGGGAGCAGGAGAGCCCGGGGCTTCAGCAGTTGTAACAGGCCTCTCCGGAGTTGTCTTAGGACTTGCTACACACTCTCAAGCCACCTCTGCCATCCACTTTAACCGAAGTATCGTCAACAACCTCAGCAGCAGTATGCAGGCAAACGGGGCAGGACAGGGACAAGAATCATCAGAGCTCTCCTGCCTGAACAGCGCACAAAACGGGGAGTCATCCTCGGCCGGCGGAACCCATTCCAATGGGCTTCTCTCCAGCACTGACAACGGGAATAGCGTCGGTACCAGCAACGGGTCCTCAACCGGTCCCGGTTCGGGGACTTCGGCTACGGCTTCGAGCTCGGAGGTCGGCTCGTTGAAAAAGAAAAAACGACTATCGCAGGCGGAGGAAGATGTCATACGATTAATAGGGCAACATCTCCACGGACTAGGGCTAAAGTAAGTTTCTTCAAAGTGGAGGAAAAAAAACTACAAATACACCCAACGTTAGCGTTCAAGACACGAAGTGTGATTACCATTACAGGTGTTTGACATGCGAAAAACTGCGAACTAGCAGCTGGTAGAAGCGCTATTAGTGCGCTTGACAGACACAAACATGGGGGGATGGGGTAGTTAGCCTCTGAGCTCGGCAGTTGGTAGAAAGAAGGGGTCCATCTTGCACAATAACAGTTAGCTTGGGAGCTAACAGCACTAGCCTGCGCTGAAGTGCTGTGTGCTGACATTAAAAACCCCCGCACAGACATAAAACACAGCCTAACATTCGGCATCTTAACAAGCCCATCTTGAGCCGAAGCTTGTTTTGTGTGCCAGTGGCGCCATGATGCGTTAATTAACGTTATTGAGTCCGTGGTGAGGGAGAGAAGCATTACATCATCTGAACGTTAGTAACGTTTTTTTATCCAGAGGAAAACAAGATCGGCTGCCTTGTTGTGGTTTTCCGAGCGTAAAACCAATGTCATGCGATCGGAGAACCCTGATTTAGCTTATTTATCAACTGCGAGCAGGATCATCGAGTTTGCAGTGCGCATTTTTTGCGTCTGCGGGGGTAAAAATGCGGAGGAAATGTTAATGTGCGGGTTGTCAATGTTTAGGTTGGTTGGTGTTTTTTTTTTTTTTTTTTTTTTTCCTGCTCATTCTCCAGCTTGGCTGCGTCGGGGAAAAATAACATGGATTCTTTACAAGAGCGTGTGGGCAGACCATTAATAGGTCGGCCATACTGTAATAATAACTAGCATGGTTATGAAAACTGTCCTGGTTATTTTAGTATTCCGAGTGCACCCTCCGCACGCCTTGAGCTGTCATTACGAGCCAGTCTATTATGTGTCCAATCAACCCCCTCTTTTGTACAGCTATCACATCAACATGACAACTTTCCCCGTAGATCAGTGCATTTATTTATCTGCCACAGTGTCAAGAGCGATGTGTCAACAGTCAGTCACACAGACACTGGCGTGCATCTGTTGGGGCATGTATTTATTTAAAGACAGCCGTCAATACCGTGGGCGACAGTTGCTCCTTGAATTGAGCAGAATCTGTCGGGTTTCATGGCGGCTGAAGAATGCTGCTTTCTACCAGCTGTTTGAGATGGAAGCCTGTGTTTGAATCTAATAATAGCATAGTGGGGTTTTTCAAGAAATCTATGTCTGGCCCTCTTCTTCAAAGTGGCTGTGGTAGCCCCTGCTGGATAACCAGACATCCGCAGCTCTCTGGTATCCAGCAGAGAAAGTGCATCTGCCATTACAGGGCATTATAAAAAGCCAGCAGAGCCATCGCTATGTTTACAAAGAGGGTGGGTCGGAGGGGATGCATGGCATTGCCTGGTATGAAACAGAGCCCCTGCGTTTCAGCTGGGGAAACGCAAGAGAAATCAGTGTAGCAGCAGCCAGCTGGATGAGAGGCTCAACACAGAGATGCTGCTGCCGCTGCTGCTGCGCCACTCCATTGATACCTGAGAATGATGTCATCATGCTGGAGGTGTCAGCCACCCCCGTCCCCAACCCACTTTCATTATCACGCACACACATCTCAGCGGACCTGTTTGTGTTGGTGGAGTGTGTTTAGCAGAGAGGTGGTGTTTGGACAGATGGCCATGGTTCATCACGGTTGACAGGCTGAGAGGATGATGTGAACTGTTCATGTTGTTGAACCGCCCACTGGCCGGCAGATTGAATGTCCTCCAGACATTGTTGGTCTTGAAAATGCTTTCATGCTAATGTCAGCAAACGTGGTTGATATTGTCCCACTGCGAAAATGATTCTTGCAGATATCCCACCTTGTAAACAGGACAGTCACAACAACGGCATGCCATTGGTGATTAGATAACAAGGAAGAGTTTATTAGTCTGCCTAAAATTGAATCTTCATATGCCTTTGCTAACTTTTCAACATCATAATGATGACCTCACATTTTTACAGTCCCTGCTCAAGTATTCTCTTTGTACTTGATTCTTGAGTTTTAAGTGATTAAAGTTATCCTCTGTTTTAGAGACGTCGGACTAACTTTGTCTTCCTTTCTCTCTCTTTGTCTCTGTAGTCAGACAGTGGACCTGCTGATGCAGGAATCGGGCTGCAGACTGGAACATCCCTCAGCTACCAAGTTTCGCAACCATGTCATGGAAGGAGAGTGGGACAAGGTTGGTCTGGAATTACCTTGATTTGACCCTCTGAGTGATCTGTTGTTCGTATTTTACTGTAAGATGAAGAGCTTCTTTGGCCAGAAACCAGCTGACGCATATCTGAGATCCTCTCATATGACTTACAGACAAAAGCAAATGTGATTCCTGTTAGGAATCATTGAAGGAAGCCTGGGAAAGATTAAGCAAAGTGCTGAAAGTGGTCTGCCATAGTTCCACAAGCTCAACCAATTGCCTATTAGTAACTCTTAAGGAAGTATTTTCTTGACCATACTGTTAAAGTGCCATTTGGCTCAGGAACTAGTCATTTTAGGGCATGTAGTTGTCAAGCTCATGTTCATTTACTTAATGTCATGGATTGTATTTGCCTATAATTATTACTACTTAAAGCTCTGAGTTGGTGGTTTGAGAGGAATGTTTGGGAAGTCAACTGTATTTTAGTGAGTGTTGTAATTTAGTGAGATAATATGGTCAAATAAAACTGCTCATTTTTGCTCATGGTGTTAGTATGACTCCAGCCAACCATTTTCTGTAATATTATAACACAATAACAAGGCGCCTGCTCCATCATGTGCACATCATTATGATAAAAGATGAAAAATGAAGGTTTATCAGAGCACTCAAAGCACAGCAGAGCGTTATTGCAGAATTGAAAGAGCTCCATTAGTCCCGATAATGTGGAATTTGAAAACATTAGGTTTATATTGGCACACATTTTAAGAAGTTTTTATGTAATTGGCTTTTATATCAACACTGTCAGCAGGATCACCCAGTTCTCACTGCACAATAACTCTCATTCCAGAATTTTAGAGCCGAGGCCTATAAAAGCACACACCTTATTAAAAATGGTCTTGTGAATCTTTTGGAATAATGAACCCATAACAGAAAATGCAGGATGGAAAATAAACAACAGCCTTGAGCCAAATAGTGGTACATTTTTAAGTGCGCCGGGCAGTTTTGTACTCTCCAGAAACCAATCGTAAGCCAACCACTTATTTGTGTTTTGTGTCCAGAAATCAATTTTTTTGTTTCTACTGAAAAAATGGCCAGAATTGTGTGAGAGACATGGAGGCCTCAAGTTGTCATTTATAAATATGTTGACAGCACGTGGATGTTGCCTCCAATTGACTCATCTTAAACAAGAAACTGACCACAAGACCTACAATATATTACTGCTCATGTGATTAGTTTTTTTTTCTATGTATGCATGGAAACTGCTGAGCTAACCATTTCTCTCTCTGTCTCTCCCCTCCATCACCCTCCCTTTGTTTTGGTCCAGGCTGAGAATGATCTCAATGAGCTGAGAGCACTGATGCATTCTCCCAATGCTATTGTGGTAAGCTCCCCTTGCCCAAACCTGAACTGAGCTGAATGACAGTTCAGTCAGTTAGGAGACACAACTGGAGGTTCTGGAACGGTACCGCTATAATGGCGGCCCGCAGGTTCTTGTTGTGTGACACTGAAAGCTAAAATGTTCTGGATGGAGCCTCAGGCAGTGGATTAGATTCATGATATGCGTGCATGATTCTGTTGTTTCAAGCAACATGTGGTTTGACTTTTTAGATTTTTGTGGTAGGTTGTCCTAAGATTGATGAAAATGTATAGACACGAGACAGGCAGTTTTTATTGACTTATACATGTAGCAAGAGCTCTTCTGATTGGCCAGCTAACCTGTTACCAATGTATCGTATTGTTGGTATTTCAGGAGATACACAATAAAAAGTCCCAAAGAAATGTTTCAAAGTATAGAACCAGGTCACCATTATATCACACAAAGAATATCTCTCATTAAGATATCTCGTAAAGTCGTTTCATTATCACAATTATGTGATGAAAAAAAACGAATAGGAGGGGTGCTTCAATCAATTAAAATGTAGATTTATATTCTGTGTTAAAAAATGACTATCATATATTTATTGGACTTTATAAAAGCTTGAATGTCAATGTCACTTCAAAAAAATCCTTTAATTCAGATTTTATAGCAAGAGTGTGACCATAACTGTGTCCCAGTTCCACAATACATAGTAACACTAAGAGGGTCTTGAGTATGAGCTGCATACAAACTAAAAAAGTGCTAACATTTTTAGTAATAATGCTTCTTTAATGAGTGTAATGTTGATCTTTTTTTAATCTGATTCAATTCACTCTGCATGTCTTGTATTATTTCTTGTAATACATAATACAAGTACATGAATTGCATACCAACTACCGAAATTGTACATTGGGAAGACTTTTATGATGGCCCATTACATTCTTAGTTTGGAAATGGGACTCACTTCTGGCTAATGAGCCCCAGCTAGCGTGCTAATTAGCGGACAAGATGAGCTTCAGAAGTGGTCCTGTGTGTCTCTGCTGCTCTGTGTTAGAAGTCTGCCTAACTGCCATCACCAGTTGGGTGGCTGAGATAATGGCTGTAGCCGTTGAATTTCAGCTCTATGTTCGATGTGGGTAGCCATTTTAGGTCTTGAGTTGTAGCAGGTTAGTGTTGTCACTGTCAACATGACTTCTCCTGCAGCTCGGGTAGGCTCTATCATAGGCCTATATGGGGTGTTAGGAGATGCCTGTGTGTTTTTATTTGTAGACCTTTGTGGGCGGATGTTTTCTTGAATTTTTTTGCAGCCGCTGGCAGGGCTGCAGCTCCTACTGCATACCTGAGATAAGACAGAAACTCTTAGTATCATAAATGTTAACCAGCAGTAGCGACTGGTAAATACCAGCCACGGGTCTTCTGTTTAAAAGAGGCAGGCTATTGATGTTGATGTTGCCATATGTCCTGGGCACATCTATAAATATGTTAATGACAACATGCTGCCTGCAATATGCTCCCACTATTTTGTGTTATATAGTTAATAATAGTAATAGTAATAATAGTATGTTTGTATGGTAATCTGTTTTTGAGATGACCCCAAGAAATGGGAAATATTTTATGTCTTTCTGGAGACTAGTCGTGGGATCAGTGCATGAAATCCCTTCTTATCAATGTCAAATTTAATGTTGAATTTCTATTTTGTCATTCTTTAATCTTCAGTTTTTCTAAAATCTCTCCTTTGTCTTCTCCTCAGCGTATGAAGTTCCTGCTCCTGCAGCAGAAGTACCTCGAATATCTGGAGGACGGTAAAGTCCTGGAGGCTCTACAGGTGCTCCGGGGAGAGCTGACGCCATTGAAATACAACACAGATCGCATCCACGTTCTCAGCGGGTACTGTTTACATGTTATATTCCATCTGTCTCACAGCAGGACAGTTCCCCCTGTCTATACCCATGTTCCTATTAGATAGCTCTGTAATCTCTAATCATACAGCTCCCACAACTGTTGGTGACCCAACTTTGGAAACGGTCTTTAATGGCGGCTGGTTAGTCTTTGTAATGGAACATATCTGTCGTGTTGCAGGACAGTTTTTAACCAGTCAAATCCATTATGTAAGGACTTTTGATGTTCAGTGTTGTCGCACTACTGTTAATCAATACAATATAGAGTATGATGATGTGATGGCATAATTTGATAGACATGTATGTCTATTCTTAGGAAGGAGAATTGATTGCCTTTCAGAAATAGTTTGTTTTTGTGACATGTAAGAAATCAATGGCTTGGTTCAGTATTCCTCAATGATCTGTAGTTTTTGTTATTTGGTTGTCCAATATGCATATGATAGTATACGTTTGTTCTTCTGACATACAGCGTAGCCATAGGATCCAGGGTCTGATCAGTGCCATCAACAAACAGATTCTTTTGATCCGTTCTTTAATCAATTTGTGTGCATTGATCACTCAGCACTGTCTACAAATCTGCTTGTTTTAATAGTCTGTCACTCAATCGGCAGAGTAATTTATTGATCTGCCACTTATCTGAGGTCAATCAGTCGACTCTGTCCAGATTTATCCTGGGCTCCATCATTGCATCTCTGGCACTTCATTTCACAAATGAAGCCTGCATTAAACCCATCGTGTTCCTCTACATACTGTATTCATGACAGCTAAAGTTTCATTCAATGTTTGTTTTACATTTGTATTTAATTCCCAGTATACTATTCAGAATTCTTTGACTGTTTTTGCTTGTATTTCTGTTGTGATTGCGTTTGTTAACACTTCCTGTGTGTGTTGTGTTGCTTGAGCTCTGTGCTTGTGTCTTGCTGCAGGTACCTAATGTGTAGCCACGCTGAGGACCTGCGAGCAAAGGCAGAGTGGGAGGGCAAAGGCACCGCCTCACGCTGCCGACTGCTGGACAAATTACAGAGTGAGGAGACATATCCATTCGGTGACCTTGTATAGATGACACACATGTTGCATGACGACAGTGCCTATACACAGGGTTTTAATTTTCCTGCTTTTGTCTGTTGCAGCGTACCTGCCACCCTCTGTGATGCTGCCCCCGCGGCGGCTGCAGACGCTGCTGCGGCAAGCAGTGGAGCTGCAGAGGGACCGCTGCCTCTATCACAACACCAAGCTGGACAGTAGCCTGGACTCGGTCTCTCTCCTCCTCGATCACGTCTGCAGCAGGTTGGTGCTGCCCCATGAGACCTCAGTGTTAGATTATCATACTGCAGCATCTAATGTTTATGTCTCAGCTGACCTCCTGTTGTTATAAATCTGTTATGTTGAGGCTCTGAAAGCCTTGTTTTGCCTAGCATCTTACTGTCCTATTACAGCTGCGCTACTCTTCTTGTTTCCACAAGCCTGAACAATTATAGTTTCCTCTTTCCCATGTTGCATATTTGGTTATATAAACTAGGAAGACCTACTTGCACAATGAAGATTTTAACCTTTAACTCTTTCTCTGTGTCGCAGGAAACAGTTCCCCTGTTACACCCAGCAGATTCTGACAGAGCACTGTAACGAAGTGTGGTTCTGCAAATTCTCGAACGACGGCACCAAACTAGCCACCGGCTCCAAAGACACTACTGTCATAATTTGGCAAGTGGACCCGGTGAGTGTGAGAAATGCTTGAATAAACACACACCACCTCTTTTTTTTTTTATGATTTACTCCACAGCTTAAATTACCCTGCAGGAATGTAGCGGTCTGGGCTTTTTACATCTGCAGGCAGGTTTGTCTTGACTTTCTGAAATATGTATCTTACATCTTAGAATTTCCCATGCTCTAAACCTTGAGGGCCATATTTTATGCATGTTTTCCGTCTCAGATTATGACACATTATCTACAGAAATGTTGTAGTTACCATTCTTAAGCCTTTAGATGTTTCACGTTAGAAGTTTGACATTCTCTCAGATGCTTTATTGAAAAAAAATATGCTTCTCTTCATTGCGTCTGTAACATTTAAATTTGGTGGTCCTCTCTTTCTCTGTAAGGGGAAACAGAATTGGTGCCTGTTCACATGTTTGTCGACTGTATGTCGACTAAATAAGACCCCCAGGACAAACTCCATGCATAGAAATGGCTCGTCCTCCAGGTTCTTTCATGTTGGCAATACTTTTTAGAGGCTCGTTCAACTCTAGTGCCCCTGAAACTTGGAACAAGGAAAATGAATTTGTCACACACACCGTACTCAGTCACACCTTCGAAGTGAATTCTGGAATGTGTCTGAATTTTTAATGTCATGTAATTTCTTGCCAACCTACTTGCACTTTGTTTGACTCGAGTTTGAGACCTTGTAATCCTAGTACCTGCCAACGAAGGCCTAAACCTTCCTGTGTTTAAATGAATTTGATCATAATCCTCTTCATCGTGTCTTTGTGTAGGAGAGCCACCAGTTGAAGCTGCTGCGGACCCTGGAGGGTCACGCATACGGCGTCTCCTACTTAGCCTGGAGTCCCGATGACACCTACCTGATCGCCTGTGGACCTGACGACTGCTCTGAACTGTGGCTCTGGAATGTTCAGGTAACATTTCTACCAACATGTTGTTGTTTTTTTTATCTTTTACATAATCCTATACAGTTGATACATCTCAAGCTATGATAAGCCAGCCCAGTTTATAATTAGAACAAGATTGTGAAAATGTGTACAAAAGCATGGATGTGGGATGTCGAAAACCTTGAGATGTCTCATTCAAATTACTTAAACAAGCAGAAATAAGAATTGCTCGAGCCTCCCATAGATAC
The DNA here is from genome assembly GCA_900302685.1 of Spondyliosoma cantharus. Taxonomy (NCBI): domain Eukaryota; kingdom Metazoa; phylum Chordata; class Actinopteri; order Spariformes; family Sparidae; genus Spondyliosoma; species Spondyliosoma cantharus. Next base: position 8,688 of record OMLP01013908.1, read on the forward strand.
TCTGTAGGCTGTGTGTACTCAATGACCTCTCCTCCCTTCCCATCGCATCCCTTCCCTTCCCCTCCCCTTTCATTTCTTTTAACTCACCCCTCCCCCGCTCTTACTTAATGTTTCTTCTTGCTGTCTCCCTTCCCCCCTATTTTTCTCTCCTCCTCTGTTTTTCTACTGTCTTTTACAATCCCATTGCTGACCAGACGGGGGAGCTGCGGACCAAAATGTCCCAGTCCCATGAAGACAGTCTGACCAGTGTGGCCTGGAACCCAGACGGCAAACGCTTTGTTACAGGAGGACAAAGGGGACAGTTTTATCAATGTGTAAGTTTATTTTTACCACCTTATTTTCAACCAACCCTATTTGTTCTGAAGACTAAATGCCTCCAATACTTAAGATCTTTTCCCTCTCAGAAATCATGTATCATCTCTGTGTTCTTAATCTATTTTTGATCAATGCTGAATGTTTTTGAGGGTGCTGGAGGCTTGCAGGGGAGGGAGGTTTAAAAAAAAAAAAAAAAAAAAAAAAGGGAAGACACTGTATATGAGTCATGGTATATGTATAGCAGCTGTTATGTGTTGCGCTGACATTAAACAGGCAGCCTCAAGGTAATCGGATCTTTCGGCGTATTGATTTTCCAGCCACAAACTCAGTGAACCCATAAGGGATGTGTCTTTTTATCTCATCTTGTCGGAAAGATGGTGAAGGCATGTTATCTACTTTTTAGTATCTATGTCACACATAAACTTTGTGTTGTTGTTCATGTTCAGTATGGATTTATTTGACATATTTTAAAAGGCTGTCGAACTGCAGAAAAGACTTGGGTGTCGAAGACATGTTGAGAGGAAGAAAAGCGGTTTGATCATACATGTACTTCAAATTCTGCTTCTACTTCATTTGTGCCTGAGCGGAAAGAAAGATCCTCCAGTAATCCCTCTTGTTAGACAAGGTTGCCATGCCTGTCAGGGATGGGAGATGAGAGCTGTGCTGTGTGTGTTGTCAGGACCTGGACGGTAACCTGTTGGACTCCTGGGAGGGTGTGAGGGTGCAGTGCCTGTGGTGCCTGGGTGATGGCAGAGCAGTGCTGGCCTCGGACACCCACCAACGTATCCGGGGGTACAACTTCGAGGACCTTACAGACAGAAACATGTAGGTGTCTGCTTCTAGTCCCTGTACTGTCATGTGTCTTTGATTAAGGTTCAGCTATTAGTTGGGAATACAGCACATATGGCTGATGAACGGGAGCCTAATGAGTTGGAGATTTAAAGCCACTACCCAGTCATTTAGGTGGGTTTCCATCCAAGCACGTTTGTGCACAAAACCTGAGTGGAAATAGTGAAAATTTGGGTGGGGGAGTGGAGTAGAAATATTGCAATTAAGTGTATGTACTTGGCAGGGGTGGAAATATTAATGATTCAGAATATGGCCACAGCCAAAATAAGACTGTAATTTTCAGATTAATGCATGAAAGTAACATAAAACCCATATTTGTGTAATGTTTCCTAAAAAAGATTTTCCTACCATTCAAGGTTTGACTGGAGCTCTTGTAATTACATCATCTCATTGCTTCCCCTTCATCCTCGTCAGTGATATAATGGCCTCTGACTGGGGCTTTAACGCCATCTACTGTTAATCTTGATAAACAAACAACAAAGTTCGATATTCGCATACTAACAGTGGACGGAAAGTACACACATTTGCATTTTCCTCTGATGAATTTATGGAAATACTGATTCCTTTTTTGCTACATTCAGATGGACACCTGGTTAGTGTCTACAGCACTAAATGTAACTGATTCAAGCCCTGCTCAACACGGGTGTTTGACATCTCCCTGACTCCTCTTAGCTTTGTAGGACGTGTTTGGGAGAAACAATTTAATCATCAGAGTTTGATGACCTCATGCGATTTCCAGCAGATGTCCAATTAGGTGAAACACCTGCGTGTATGTGCAGGGCCTTAAATGTTGAGCTGAATTAGGAGTATTTTGACTACATCTGGCATATCGTCAATACACAGAGGATGGTTGCACATTAAAACGAAGAAGATTGTTGACTGTATTACCTTAAAATAACAGTTTCAAAATCTTTTAATGCTTCAGTAATGTGTAATTGTTTCTGCGGTATGTAACTTTGTTGATAGGTTATGTTGTGCTTCAAGGCAGTAAACTGGATCATATTTTATCTTAAAAAAAATTTTTTTCTGGTTTTCCCTCCGAGTTCCTCCGGGTGCTCTGCCTCTGCTCTTTACATCTGTAATTTCATAGATAATTTTGTCGCACAACAAGTGAGTCAAGGTTCGTCCAAACTTTTTCGTTCTGTTTAATTGTAAGTATAATGTCCACAAGTTACCCAGTATTTCCATATCCCCTGTATCTGTGTATTTGCATTAATCAGTGCGGCGCCTGAATGCCTGTCTTTTGTTTACATGTCCTTTACAGAGTTCAGGAGGACCATCCCATCATGTCTTTTACTGTTTCAAAGAATGGAAGATTAGCTTTGTTAAATGTAGCAACTCAGGTAAGTTTTATCCCCCATTATCAATAAATCTGTGTTTAAAGCAGATTGCCACTTTGCTTTTAGAAACGGCGTGCAGCACATTTCGGGAGTCACAGTCTGTTCTTCTACAACCTTTCCCAGGGAGTGCACCTCTGGGACCTCCAAGACCGGGTGCTGGTGAGGAAGTACCAAGGTGTGACCCAGGGCTTCTACACCATCCACTCCTGCTTTGGAGGACACAACGAAGACTTCATTGCCAGTGGCAGCGAAGGTACGGTCGCATAATGAAAACAATCATCAAAGTGCTCTCAGATTTCCTCCCATGTACTGAATATCTGTACCTGTGCCTATTTTGTCGCCTTTGACGCCTTTTCTCCACAGACCACAAAGTGTACATCTGGCACCGGCGCGGCGAACTCCCTATTGCTGAGCTAACAGGACACACGCGCACCGTTAACTGTGTGAGCTGGAACCCGGCCATCCCAGGACTCATGGCTTCCGCCTCAGACGACGGCACAGTGCGTGTCTGGGGTCCTGCACCCTTCCTCGACACACAAGAGGCGGACGGACTCAATGGTAATAATCACTTCAAATGTAGTTTGTGAAATGGTTGCTGCAGCTGTTTGTTGACCATTGAAAACTTGCCTTGCCGTGAGACCTCTGTATTTACGGGTTTTTCTTTTCTTGTTTCCTCCCCAGAGAACTGCAGTAACATGGACAGTTGATGGTCACTTACGGACCAGATGACATCGCTCTTTAACAACAATCCAAGAATCCCACGATAAAAACAAAAAATCTGAACGGGCGAATAAAACCTAACAGCAACCTAAAGCAAGTCAAGAATAGCAAACAAAACCCACCAAGACAAAAACAGAAAACAAACGTGAGAAAAATGTGTCTCCTGAGACTGGCCTAGACAAAATGGTGGAGTTGATGACAGACACTGAAAAATTCAGGTCCTCATCCAAAAACCTGATCCTGACCCGGAGGAAAACCAGTCAAACGGCCAGCGGGATACAACCGCCATCCACTGGTGAGCTGTAACGGCTGTTCTCCTCCTCCAACTGACCCCTCTTCCCCCCATCTTGTTGCATGGTCACCGGCCATGCTAGGTCCTCGCAGGGTTTCCCAGGAAACCCGCCTCCACCTTTAGCTCGGAGACAGACGCCACGCAGACCAGCCGTCTACTCATTGGACTACACCTGTCTGCCTGTTTGTCTCTCACATTACCTGTATAATGTCTCCACGGACATGGGTGGGGGTGTTGTTGGGGGAGGATGGTGCATAGGGGGGATATAGCAACTCTTCTGTATGTTTTCCCTCTTCCCCCACTCTCTTGCTATATTCTTCGCATTCTTCGATCTGTTGGACAAAGGCAGAGAAAAACCCACCACGAAAAAACACTGACC
>OMLP01013910.1:10296-27876 GCA_900302685.1 Spondyliosoma cantharus
TTTCTTTTAAAAAAAAAAAAAAAAAAAAAAAAAAACTTTAAACGACTGTGCAACTGCTAATATATAACTTCTGACTTTTGTCGTTCATTTTCTTGCGTTTTTCATTCATGTCACAATTATGTCTGCCAAATTCAACCTCCAAGACAATGATTTTAGTTGATATGGTGGTATTTTTAATGATAAATACACAGCATGGTTGCCAGCTTTGTACTTGTGGTTCTTGATTCAAGACATACTGTTGATTATTATATCCTTTGGAATTTACATTGGACATTTATGCACAGCCCAATTTATTTCCTATGCCAATGTTCAGTACCAGTGTATGCAGCAGAGTCTCTGTCTATGTGGAAAGTAAAGTTCTGGAGCTCGGGGTGCTGGATGGGCCTTTAACATGTTTTATTTTTACTTGTCCTGTCAAAGAATTATTATTACTTTTCACAAAAAATAATGCTTATGTAACTTTAACCAGGTGTTTCAGTTGAATCACTTCTGCGGGGCTCTATGGATCTTCTCTATTGTGTTGAAACCGGTTGTTATTTTATTTTAGCAGATTCCATTTTTAAACTAACATTAGCTACTGCTGCTCTCTGTTAACAGAGCGGATAGAGGCACTTAGACGAAGCACTCATAGTGCATAAAGTCGCATCTTTGGACTGTTGCGGGAAATTAGACCCAAGTCCTTCACAAAGAAATCCACAGTTCAGCAGTGTTAAACAACTTTAAAGAAATCATCCACAAGCTTGTATAGGCAACAGAGGGTGACAGGGAGGGCTACTTTTTACTTTTATCTGCTCACATATGGCCAATAAAAAAGGAACAATTTTAAGACATTTCTATTAAACTTCAGAAAAACTGATGATGACCTTATATCAAGTTTTGCAGAATTGTTCAATATCAGCATTGATGTCTGGCAATAGGGTTGGGTTACAATGGCTTATATTGTTTCCACACTTCATTTGACCCAATAGAAGCTTCTATGTCCTGCCTGAAGCCTACAACAACTAACAAGCATCCCTGTAGAGAGGACAAGCTTCTCTCTCTTCTATCGTCTCTCTCTCCTGGATAAAATCCTGTAGCCAATGAAATTTCAAAAATGACAATATATTGTTTAAATGTGTTTTCGTAAGCCTACACTTGGAAACTATGCAAGTTTACATAGTTTTTCCAGGATGTTACTTGTATTGCCTGTTACTTCACCTAAGCACCAAATGTCTTTGACTATTTTCTATCCACAAAGTTTGATTTAAGAAGGAAATATGGCACTCAAGTGTGTGTAAGCTTCTTTCACTATCAAGCAAGGGTAAATATGGAGGTACAAAATGTCCCTTTTTTATAGAAAGAAAGAAAATAGTGTGCGATATAGAGTTCCGAATTCACACCCCTTCCGGTGGACCCCATGGGACCTTATTTCAGAAAAATATGTATGGTAGTGAATGGAAAGAGATTTTTCCTGGCATGATGGCAGGGCATGACTTTTCCATCCCGCTTGAATTATGTCATGAATTACACGTCTTTAATTCGTAAATGATGTTTGTGATTTAAAAAGAGAATTTTCTAAGTCAAGAAAGTTGCATTTTGTTGCAAATAAAGCAACATACCATCTTGTTCTGTGTTAATCCGCTCAGCACATCGTCTCGCTCAACAGACATGACCAACACCAACACGGCCGGTGCCTCGGCACAGAAAAATAATTTACAAAGGTGAAAATTAAAATAAAACTGGCCATATTGACAACTTCAGTTTTGTAAAGGGTAGTCTGTTAGTTCTGCGAGCCAGGGCCGGCCGGAGGCATAAGCAAACTAAGCGGCTTTTTTTTTTTTTTTACATATCAAATAAAGGGGGGGGCCCCAAATCAAATTCTGCTTAGGGCCCTCAAAAGGCTTGGGCCAGCACTGCTGCGAGCAAGTTGATATACACAACCAGCTCAACAATGTTTATTTAACAGGTTGTGGTGACCTTTTAACGAGACACTGTGACTGACGTGACTTTTGGCTTACTGCAGACTAGAAAAGACCAAATTTGTTTTATTGTGTGTTCCAGCTCATAAGGCTCAATTGTAAGTTTTCTGCAGGCTTATCTCTGCTTACAAAGAATGTTCAAACTTCTATAACTCAATACCAGCAGCGCTTAAACTATTATGGCAGTTGAGGAAGAAACTTACCTTTCAAAAGAGACCAAAACCATACCTGTACTCCAAATAGTTCAAAGCACCTTTTAATTTACTCTGGGTATGCCTGGGATGGGCATTCTGGGATGATTTTACATACATTTTCAGGAATTATAAGGGGACAAGTAGTATATTTTTGGGACATCCATTCCTCCTCCAGAGCAGCCCTGCCTCTGCAATTGCCTGCAGAGTTAAAGCCAAGCTCTGTGCCAGCGGCCCTGGCTGACCTATTAGACGGGGTCACACTCCCAAATTATTCCTCTCATTTGACTCTGGCCCTGCTGGACTGCTGGAGTCCTATCAAAGAACAAAGGGTGTGCCATCCACTGTGGCAGAATCCCATTTCTCACCAGTGGAGGGGCTACCGCCTTGCTGTGGTCCAGAAAGCACTGTGATAAATCAATTAACCATGAGAGGGGAAGACTCTGCAGGCAGGCAGTCAACTGACAGGCATCTCCGCAGATCGCAGGTCCTGCCATCTTCTCTAGAGGAGGCTGCTGGGGTGTCATGGGCTTTATATGACCCCACTTTTGTTATTGCATAAAATTATGAAGAATTTGCACCCTTGGCACCTCAACTTATCCCCCCTCCCTTCGCTGACTGACCCTGGCAGAGCATGTTAGGGCCTGCTGGACACGCTGGGAATGCCATTGGTCACAGTCACAGCAAAAAGAAAACAACTCTTAGTGTCATGGGTAATGTCAGGGGATGGGGCGGAGGGTTCACCCCCTGCTCTGGTTACATGGTGGACAAGGGCTTGAAAAACACCAGTAGAAAAACATCCTTGATCCCCCCCCACAGGGACTCAGTCAACATCTCATTGGACCATGTCACTGTTCCCTCAGTGTGGAGCCCTTTCTCCAGGTCTCCTGAAAACAACCAACAACAAAACTCTCATTGTCCTCCAGTTTCTGTTTAGCTTATTTATTGCTGTGTGACTGAGAGAAAAAGGGCATGATGGGAGCTCAGAGCAACAATATGCTTCATTAGGGTTTCAGAGGATGCCGTACACATAAGCTTGTAGACATGAAACCAAACTACTAATCAGCCAAAGAGCTGGCATAGACTAAATCCTCTCAGCTTTGTGTGTGCTTCATTACAAGAATCCAAAATTTATTGTGGTGTTTTTTTTCTATTCCAGATGCCAAGGTCTTATCCATCACGACTATAAAGGTATTCTTTCTTTTTGTCTTTTTCTCTACACCTGAACGCCAAAGTCATGTTGGCTCAGCAGAATAGTTTTAGTTTTTGTCATTTGGCCATCTCTTCTGTCAGCAATAATAACATTTTACTGACCAAGTTAAAATCACTAAAGATACTTCAAAAAAAGAGCAGTCAGATAGTCACCATAGTGGTACACATACAGTTTAGTATGTGGTCAAAAACACTCAACACAATTTCACAGTTTCTTGTCTGCACAAATGTCGGTAATGGATGAACAGAGATGTTTGCCTCCTGGTTTGGGCACAAAGTACAGCTTTCAGATGAGGCGACACCAGGGATGCAAACAAGTTAGGGGTAAAAAAAGTGACGGCATGTGTGAATTAACAAAAACAGGTGCTTCTAGAGGGAACACAAAGTATGAGAGATCATTTTGTCAATTTTTAACCATTAAATGCAATTACTCTAAAGGCCCCCACACACCGCCCAGACTCAAACCATCGTCCAACTGCCTATATCCGACCACTCCGTTGCCTCTTGTCTGACCCGTTTGGCAGAAAAGTTGCATTGAACACACCGCTTCGACTACTGCCAACTCCACAGTAGTGTGTATGTTCTGTGCTTGCGCGAGATGCAATAAGCGGGTGGTGCTAGTGTTGTGTATAAAAAAGACGCTGGACATTTCTCTTTACTTTCGATCAAAACGAAACTTAACTATTTCAGACAAAAACAGCTGCATAGTGAACATACAGCGAGGCATTTACCAAACGAACACAGATGAATCCGTCCTGAACGAACATAACAGCTGGTCTAAGTGCCAGTACTCCAAAACATGAAAACAGTGAATGACAGAACGGAGTGCATAGAAAAATAAAGCACACACAGTATTCCGTCCCTCCCACACACCGCGCTGATTTGCTAGCACACCGCCAATCAGAATGGTCATATAGCTGGCACACAACCAATCAGAGAATCCAATGGCTCAGACGTCCGACAGCACACCTCCTCAGACTTCACATGTTGAAACGGAGCAGACGCTGTCTGCACAGCTCCGAAAGCTTCCAACGCAGCTGAACACACCGAACAGATTTGTTCTCCCGACCTCGTCCGAGTCTCCCCAAACGCTTCAGACGTCCAACGGTTGGGCCAGTGTGTTCCTGCCTTAAAGAGACAACAGGAAGATTTGTCTAACTTAAATATCCATTATTTACCCTAAGACAAAACATACGAAAAGGGTATTGAGGTATCTGGAAGGCAACACATTCTGATCCTTTTACTTTAACTTTAACTTTTACTTTAACCTGTTCCTCCTCCTCGTGTGAGTTAAGGACTGTAGATGGTGTGGGGCTTACAGCTTCAGGGGTTAGTATTCAGCTGTGTGGGTGTTAAAGGTCAACAGAAGACAAGGTAACTATAGAGTACTAGAGTGGAGTCTGACCCTCAGGTTAGATGGAGGGAGATGTCTAAATGTGTACAATTCCAGTAAAGGATAGAGGGATCATTTAGGTATACAAGACCTAAGGAGTAACAGTAACAGATTTAGTCATTCAGGGGAGATGAGCAGGGAGACAGACCAACTCCTTTTTGTAGTCATTTGGACAGATGGACCCTCAACCCACCAAAGTAACCAATCGGGAGTAAGGAGGTACAGCCCAAAGGACTTTAAGAAGGCCCGCATGAGTAGAGAACGTGGGGTGGTTACTTGTAGAAGGTCCAGGAGGATTTCTGATAGAGCAGAGGGCGAAGCATTGGGTAGAACTTTGCTAGGATTTGAGAACACCACAGAGTGGGGCCACACTCGTTCGGACACAAGGCTTGAGATCTATTTCAATAAAGATTGCTCTATCATTCCACCCAGCCTTGCCTCCGCAGAATTCTTTTATCATCAAACTATTCACCGACACCTTTGAGGAGGACAGCCCAGAAACAACAGTATGTTGGAAAATCACTTCATTTTCTTTTATTATCACTGCATTTTGACAGATAATGTTCAGCACAGCGAGCAGAAAAAACAGTACATCATTTTCCCCTAATCATTTCACTGAAAATACACAAGCGGCAATGCAAAACATTACGTAGTAAACTGACTCTAGGGGATTTTCAAAAACAGCTTGTCGAGCACGTCTCGAATGATAGTAATAATAATAATGGATTGGATTTGTATAGCGCTTTTCTAGGGTCATAGACCCCACCCAAAGCACTCTTACAGGGTTCCAGGTTCCATTCATTCACACACAGTCATACCGGTGGTGGTAAACTACGATAGTAGCCACAGCTGCCCTGGGGCAGGCTGACGGAAGCGTGGCTGCCATTCAGCGCCTACGGTCCCTCCGACCACCACCTCAAACATACAGCAGTCATACACAATCACACGAGGCAAGGTGGGTGAAGTGCCTTGCCCAAGGACACAACGACCATGACACAAATGGCATTGTTTCAGGATAATGATTAAGTTAATCTCACCAAAGTTCGAGTACAGATTTCCACCTAAAACCATCGATTTGATTTTGCAATCAATTGAATATAGTTTCTATTCATCTTCAAAGAATGAACTTGATTGCTACTTTACTTCTCAGTTCTCCCAAAATGATCCCTCACATTCTCCATTAAAATGAGGTTGTTCATTCTGTTTCCTCAGGATGACCCATACACCATGAGCAGAGGATCTGAGCTGGAGGGCTTCTGTGTCGACCTGCTTGCTATGCTCTCCAAGAAGCTAGGATTCAACTACAAACTGCACCTAGTGAAAGACAACCGCTACGGAGCAATGGACTCCAGCGGCAACTGGCAGGGCATGATTGGCGAGATCATCAGAGGGGTAAATCACTGACCATGCAACTGTGCTGGCTCTACCTAGAGGACAAGTTCACCCAAAAATTTAAATTCAGTCGTTATCTTCTCACACCATGCCAAGTAAAGGTCTGGGGAAGTTTTGCAGTCAACAAAACATTTCTGGACCTTCACAGCAAAACTGTGTTGCAGCATTCTGCTAAACAACAGAAGTAGATGGGGGATTTGTTTCAATGCAAAAAAAGAAAAATATCAGAAAAAATGAATATTTAACATGGTGTAAATCCCAAATGTGTTTGAAATGGCAATATTCACACAGTCTACATGTGGTTGAGCTTTTGTACCCACTTAAGATAGAGTGCATGCTAACACTTTTAGCTTAGCATCCTCTGTGAAGATTTCATCTTTGAAAGAATTGTATAAAAATTGACTTTTCAAATCAATTTGCTGTCTCCGTGTTACTGGCAACTTGGATCACGTGGGATGAGCTGTTTGGAGCCACTTTGTGTTTTTTTGGTTGTTTGTAGTTTTAACTTTTTACAACAAGTCTCCAGTTACCTGAGAAGGAGGAGAATGCACCAGCTTTGTTTTTACTGTGAAGCTCCAGAAATGTTTTGTTAGACTATGAAACTTCCCCATCGGTATGACAGTGGATAGAATAATGACTTTTTGGATAAACTTTTCATTTAAATGTGATTCTGAGGACTGAGCAGTGGATGTGAGTCATGTAATATACTGAATGTACGGTGTTTGTTTTTTGGATTTTTGGTAGCCTTTTCTCAAAGCTGAGCCTGTCTTATAGTCCCAAAGGTGTCATGACTAAACAGTTTTAAAGCTGACAAGTTGTCATATTAATTTGAATATATGAATATTTTAACATATTTCTCTTCTGATGAGCATTAAACGGCTCTAAATTGGCTGAGTGGATTGTATAATGTAGTATAATGATCCAAAAGTACAAAAAGTATTGATTCATGAAACAAATAATCACATTAACAAATGCAGTGAATTGTATAAACCAATTAATACATTTCAAAATATCGTAAACAATACTTTAAACTCAGACATTGAAAATTCTGTAAGTTATATAGAAATAAGAATATCTTAACAATGTTTAATGATAATAATAAGAATTGTATTCATTATTCATTACTTAACAGAGCAGAACCACTGGAACACATGGGTAGTGTAGCCAATAGATCACATCGGACAACCATAGCACATTACAGGGTGTTTGAACAATGGCAGACATCTGAAAGTACTGGACATGATGTTGGTCGACACATCGCAATGTATTTAATGACCTCACATTATCTCTGTGTCTTGTGTATGATCCGTGTGCTCATACCCTCCACCAGGAGGCTGACCTGGCTGTGGCCTCGCTGACCCTCACTGCAGCTAGAGAGCAGGTTGTGGACATGACCACCCCCTTCATGCAAACAGGACTCGGCTTCATCTTGCGTAAAGATCTGGCCTCTGAGGAGAGCACCTTCAGTCTTATGTCACCCTTTTCCACTGACATGTGGGTTGGTGTCCTCATCGCATTCCTGCTAACAGGTCTCTGTATGTTCCTCGTCGGTAGGTAAGTGCAAACTGGCCACCTTAGTCCGCCATAATATCTTGTGCAAATGATAGGATCTTTTCACATAACCACAACCAGCATTTTCCGTGGTAACAGAGCGCTTATCTCTTTCTCTCCCTTCAAGTTTATCAATAAGATAAATTCATGTGACAGTGTCATTAATATGTAGCTGTTTGCTAGCACAAGCTAAACTGCAATTGGTGGATCTAAACTGCATACTTTTTTGTTGTTGTGATGTTTTGAAGTGTTTATTAGGGTTACACGTGTTCATCTGCCCCAAACAGCCAGATTACTTTACAGTATATTAGCCTTAATTCAGACACTTACCAGAAAATATGTTTTGCTGCTGCAGTCAGGTTGAACAGGAGTGAAGATATATCCACATTTTAATCCCAAAAGTTAAACAGTAACATCAGAGCTCCCCTCCTGTCAGTAAACAGCTCCAGATCAGAACAAAATCTGACGTGACTTGGGGTCTTTATTCTCCAGAGGTTATGGCTTTCTGCAACCAATTTTCTCTGTCGTCATAGTTTAACAGTGCTGGTTTGAAGCCCTTTATTTTTCTCTAGGGTCAGTCCCACTGAATGGTCTGAGCTGGACACAGAGGAGCACAACTTCACGTTGCTGCACAGCTTCTGGTACATCACAGGAGCGCTCACCCTTCAAGGTAACACAGCAGTACGCTTAACTGAACCACAGGCACAGAAACACATGTAACCCAGGTCCCATGTAGTTAGAGATGAAGCAAGAGTGGTTAATACGATGAGACTGGGCCTGGGCTCATTTTTAGAAAAATACAACTATTTTATATTTAACTTTAATAATGACCACCACAACTGTACTTTAAATGCATTAATCCTCACAGGTATTTATTTATACAAAATGAAATAAAATGTAAACTTTCTTAAAGTTGTTACTTCTCTTTTAAGTTTCAAAACAACAACCTTTTGCTGTATACACTTGAAAAATAAACAATAGGTACTCTCTTTAACTCCTCTGTTATAAACAAAAAACACGCCTTTTTACTTTCAAAGAAAAACGTTTTGTTTTCTATACTTGAAAATAAATGAAATCTGATCCCCTTAAAATCCTTAAGTTACCTTCAAAACAGTCTTCTTTAATTTACAACAAGTCAAAACTCAATGGGCCCACACACATTCACATGAAACACACTATAAATGAGATTTAAACCTGTTGGATGAAGCTCGTGTGCGGTGGGGCCTGTAAACTGTAATGGCCACTTCACTCAACTGAGCTCAAAATAAAAGCATGTGCACAATGGTTTCAATTAGTACCCACAACTCCAATGTTTGTTAGTAGGGATAGAAGATGACAAGGGATGGCAGTCTCATGAGGGCAATGGCAGTCACAGTTCAAACACACACACGTGGGCAATGGCACACAGCAGCGAAGTCACAAGGAAGAAAACGGCAGGTCTGTCTGTTGGAAACCTGTCTCGACCTTTCTCCCTCGCCAACGTCCGCCTCCTTTAACGGTTGCCCCATTGATCCTCCGAAGTAGAGCTGTGCGATATTACGATATATATCGTAGTGCGATATAAAAATGTCTACCGTAGGATATAACCCTCTGTTGTTTATATCGTAATTTTAGCGTATAGGCTACTTGTTTAGCACTGTTGCTACACTAACGCTAACGTACACTACGGTTGTGATTTTAATACGCCGTGTAAAGCACAACTCAATGTCGGAATGACTGTTGGATATCCAAATTTTGAGTTCAAGACAAGTTCATTGTATGAAGGCGAATGTAACTACAGCAACGTTACTGCTTTGTGGTATCATTTTTACATCACCCGCAAGGACTCGTTTTTACGGCACTGGTCGCTTAGGAGTAAACAGAGGCAAAGCAGCATGGCGGAGACGGAGGAGAGCGCAATGGAAGCGAAAATAACATTACTAGTAACGTTACAGCAGACGCGGACACAGAAGCAGAACCCCAAGGGATATATATCGTTATCGGGATATAAAATTAGCTATATCATGATATACAATTTTGTCCATATCGCACAGCACTACTCCGAAGGATGCAGACCCTGATTTGAGACAAAGGCTGTGTCTCAATTCAGGGTCTGCATCCTTCGAAGGACTGGCCTTTGCTGTCTTTGAAGGTGAGTCCTTCGGAGAGACCTTGTTAACCACGTCAACCGTTGTTAAATGGGACGGTCTAGCCTTTGGAGCATTTCCGGGTTGCGTCACCAGATGTTTTGCCACTACAATTTCAAAGTGACGATCTATGCCACACGATGTCGCCATTTTCTCTCTTTCTTTCTTCTTTTTCGGGCGTGCAAAGAATCTCGGGATATGTGAGGCCACAAAAGATAGTAGCCGTGCATCCTCCAAAAAGAGGGAAAAGAAGGCCACATTTGTGGGGTGCATTTGGAGTAGCCTTCGGATTGGGACAACCTTTGTACGGCGTAGTGACGTAATTGGCCAGATGTTCCATAACACAACTTCAGCGTGCAAAACTCAAAGCCAAAACTGCTCCGACCCCAAACTGACCCAAAATGAAAATTCAGTCATTAACTACTCGCACCAATGCAAAGTCAGGTGAAGTTTCATATTGCACAACACATTTCTAGGGCTTCACAACAAAGCAGCATTGCAGAATTTCCTAAATAACTGAAGTTGCTGGGACTTGTTTAAAATGTAAAAGCAACCAAAAATAATAACATAAAATGTCCCATGCCCCAGGATCCCAAATTGATTCGAAATGTCCTTATATATACCCTCGACTAACTAAAAAAAATTTAAAATCTTCTTAGTTCCATAATAATATTCTACCAATATCAAGTAAATTGTAACTATAAACAATAATAACTAGCTTAGTATTGAGGTTTGCTAGCAGCTAGTGAGTACCAACATGAAACGGCAACAAAGCATTTCGTCATTTTTTGTGCCGAAGAATCAAGATCTGGAGTCACCAGGCTTGTATATGCTGCACACTGCTTCCTCAGGTGTATGATATCTGTATGATATGTGATCAGATAAAGATTGTTCCCTTTTTCCCTTACCTTTCCATCGTCACAGTGCTGAGCACAAAATGACTGTGAATGTAGTATAGTTCCCCAGTTTGTTAAAGCTTAGTCAGAGCAATCATTAAATAATGTTATACCTCACATTGACAACGCCATCATCAACAACAAAACCTCTTGTTGTTTTGAATTGAAAATGAATTTATGTCATGTCATTAAGTCTAACTTTGAAAGGAGTGAGTTACTGTACTGCAGCCTCCTGACTGCTCTCACTGTCCTCTCAGGTGCTGGTCCTCACCCCAAGGCTCTGTCTGGACGGCTAATCAGTGCCATCTGGTGGCTGTTTGCTATACTGCTGCTGGCCTGCTACTTTGGCAACTTCAACTCCGCGTTGCACTCCAGCAACAAACATATCTCCATCATGAGTTTTGAAGACCTTGCTAACCAGGACGTGATTGATTATGGCACAGTCGAGTCTGGATCCACCATGATGTTCTTTAAGGCACATTCAGCATCTCCTAACTAGAGTTTATAGTGATTACAGCTGGTTCATAACTTCTGAGAGCACTTCATATAGCTGAGTGGGAGACAACATGGTCCAGATATCACTCAGAATACAGTGTTGAAGATTAAAATGTTTTATTTTACATTGTTTTCTCTCCCAGTATTCCAACAACCCCGTATACCGCCGTATCTACCAGCACATGGAGCGTAAGAAGAGCTACGTGCAAAGCATGGATGAGGGTGTCCGCCGCACTCAGGAGGGAAACTTCGCCTTCATCGGTGAAGCAGTGTCCTTGGACTTGGCAGTGGCTCGCTACTGTAAATTGACCCGTTCACAGGAAGTCATCGGTATGAGAGGCTACTCCATCGCAGCACCTCTGGGTGAGTGGTTGTGACCTGTCACAAGGTTTTCTGTTGTTTTTGATCAAAGAATCACTCACCAGTGGAATTGTTCGGTGTTTCTGAGTGACCTTTCAGTTCAGAATATATCTGACAGGTGTTAGTGATTTACACCTGGTTAACCACAGAAAAACTAATACTCTTGTAATTGAGCAAATAGTTGTAGCCATTTTGAAAAACATCTGATGCAGAGCCTGAAACCAGAGAGTGGGGGCTGTTCTAACAGCAGGACAGTGCTCATAGGTTTGAGTGAGACTTTCAGCAGCCTCTTTCTTCTATCACACTGCATCTCCTTGCTTCACCAGGTTCCCCACTAGTCAAAAACCTAACCATCGCCATCCTCCAGCTAAGTGAGTCTGGAGAGCTAACGTATCTGCGAGACAAGTGGTGGGCCAGCAGCTGTATGGGTGCAGACAGGGCCCAAACTTCTGAGGCCCTGCAGCCCAGTGACCTTCAGGGTCTCTTTGTCCTCCTGGGTCTGGGATTGGCTGTCGGGCTCCTGCTGGCCCTCATCGAGCTCCTATCTAGGGCTCGCAACCAAGCTAAGGATGGCAAGGTAGGGAATAATATATCCACCAGTAACCAGTATGGCTATAGGGATGGGATGTCAGTCCACCACTTTGGTTCAGATTGAAATATTAACAACAATTAACAACCATTGCCATGAAACTTCAAGATTCATGTTTCCTATAGGATCATTCCAGCTGACTTTGGTGAGCCCTTCTAAAGCCACCTACAATTTGACATTCATGGCTTTTACCGAAATATCTCAACAACTATTGAACAGGGCAAAAAACTCTCTTTGGATAGTTTTTTGGAGAGTAACTCTTTGGAGCTAAAGACATATGATGCCAAAAAGAAAGAGTTAAATCCTATACTTTGCTTTGTGATCATTAAGTTAAAACCAAAAGATACCATGGCACACTGCTTTGCATACATAAAACGTCTAGGTGCCATGTGCCATTTATTCAAGCTCTTTAGTTTTCGCATTGTACTGTGACTTGGTATCTTTAAGAGGTAACACTTTATTTTACAGGTCAGGAAATGTCATGGTAAGTAGGTGGAAATTTCAAAGAAACATATTTGTTATTTCTTGGTAATTACCCCCAAAATATCCCAGTCATCACTTTAAAATGAATTAAAAATTACGGCAATATTATTTAATGGTAACATTCAGCTTTTTACCTATAAGCTGTTAATAAATAGCTGCCAATAGCTGATCATGCCATTTCAAGTTCCCTTCAGCAAGCCACTAAACTGAGCTGAGCTGAGCAGCTTTACTTCCACAGGTCAGTAAATTGAGATCATTTTTTAACCAATCAACAATCAGTCTCCCTCCCTCTTTAACACACACAGATGATTATTGATGACATAAATATTAACTTTTTTCCACCTGAATAATTTGCTAAAAAGTGTCCTGCTGAGGGGAAGTTGAGCATAATCCAGCTGCAATTTTCCCAGAAATATATTATAGAAATGATCAGCTTTTTATTAACTTCTTATTGAAAAAAAGCAAAATATTATTTAAAAATAATGTTGGGGTAACTTTCAATACATTTTGAGGTATGTGCTGTGATATTCGGGGGGAGGTTCAAACATACTTAAAATGCTTGGTAATTACCGCCTACTTGAATAAAGTTGTACCTTTGTTGGCTTATTGATCACACAGCAAAGTACAACCTGTCTCTTTTCTGGTTTGGACTGTATGGATTTCAGTGAAATCTGGTACATGATTTGGATGAGGATTATCATTACAGGCCATCAGGCTGCTGAATGACTGTCTCATGACAACTCCGTATTCACTACTATTCAGCACTGGGAACTACATTTGCACTATATTCAATACTGTGAACTATATTTGCACTATGTGCATATCTTCAATATCCAATGTATATATTCTTATATCTCATGTCTTTCAGTGCCTTCTGCTGCATGCAAACTTTGCACATGCTAACATGCTTGTCATTTATCTATTTTCTTTTAAGTATATTTTATATTTTTGTGTGTTATATTTCTGTGTGAAGGGAAACTTGCAAATTAAGAATTTCATTGCCTGGTGTAAACTATGTGGATATGACAATAAAAAATCTTGAATCTTGAATTAGCTTCAATGATCCCCTGCCAACAAGACGTCAAATCTTAAATCGTCTAACACTTTGAAACCATTTCTTCTTTCTTCTGTTACAGAAATCGTGCTGCTCGGTGTTGACATCAGAGCTGAACCGACGGTTTGGCAGTGGAGGGGAGAGCGCAGAGCAAGACAGCTTAGACAAAAACAAAGCCTAAAAGAAACGCTCAAATGTTGATAAGATAGCAACAGAGATGAGAATAAGCTGAGAGCCTCTGTCCTGTTCCCTTATACACACTAGCTTTCTGTAATGTCAGTGTTTCTGTACTAGCAGCCAAGTGTTCTGAGGTGGTTCTGTGTTCTTTGTACTCTTCCAGAAAAGCTTTGAGACCGCAATGAATATATCAGCTAGCAGCCGCATCATATTAAACAACAATCCAAGGGACTAATACTAATCAGTCTGATTGTTGACTGTTCAGTGTTGTTCTGTGTTAGAAGATATCTACATTACATCCTCTATTAACCTACATGTATTTGTTTTTAAATTGTACTAGTTTTATAACAGTTTCTGTTTGTTTGTATATTCCAAATAAATCCCCCGATATCCCAAATGCTCTCTTGTTTCTCTTGTTGAGTATGCCTCACAACTTTATTGTTGTACACGGTGAAAATGGGATTTTGACTACATCTTAGCAGGTGTCTATGATCAAGACAGGTCATATTAGACATAACAACATTATACAGACAAAGAAAACAACAATTACAAAGTTGAGATCATCTTGTGTTGGGATCAAACCAGCCATGACAGTCGTCAACATTTTCACATTCCGCCCCATGACTATTCAGTAGTCCCTGCTACATTAGGGATTTTAAGCAGTGATGGTTAAAGCGACATTTGAAGTTCAAGTAAAAAAAGCTCCACATTGCGCATGAGCGATTCTATCTTAACACTTCCTGACATTGTAACCTAACACTCTACTACATATTTTGTTTGCCGTACCCAGAAGTAAGTCGAAAAGTGTTAGAAGGTAGTTATAGAAGTAGCCGCTGTAAGAGTTAAATGTTGTTTAGTGAAATTCCTTTTCCACTACTAAAGCAACACGTTGGAATGTTTGATGGATGCCGTAGCTGTCCCTCTACTGTCACTGTTTGAAGTTCCTATCATTACATTAGACCACAACAATGTGAATCAGAATGAATTTTCACAAAAAAAGGAGATGTGCATGACATGGAAGGAGTCTAGACTAAAATACATATGTTTGAAATTTCTATTGAAAAGGTGAGGGAAGAGAGAGCTATTGACAAAAGTCTGAACAGCTCACTCGACCCATGGCAATGCACTTTTGAGATGGTCCCCAACTTCAGCTCCTCAGGTTCCCTTCTACTGTCAAGTCACGCACAGTGTCAGGTTTCAACATCTGACCATGAGGTAAATGGTCTGTTCTGCACTGTACAACTCGTCTGCTGAAAAGTGATGAAATGTTATTGAGGATGAGTGTTGCTGGATGTCTCAGTTTTTAACTTATACCTCTGTGTTTTTGACCTATAGCGTCCTTTTTCCAAATTCTGCCATAAGAAAAGTTCTGCTTCTTTCGCTGCTAACACTTCCTGTAAACACTGTTCAGAAACATCAGGTCCAATTTCAGTTTACATGTACTGTATATGTGCACCTCACATTTGTAAGCTCGAAACCACTGGATAGTTATCACAAGACATCAGGACCATTTCCAGACATATTTGGGGAATAGGCCAAGTGTCCAGAAGCTCCAGAAATTCCAAATTGGTTTGAAAATAATTTATTTACACACTTTTTTAAGATAAAATCTTCACTGAAGCTGCTAAGCTACTGTGTTAAGCATGCACCCCATCTGAAGCTCAACCGCACATTGCAAATAACGTCTTTTCACATCAATTTGATTTCGCAGGACTTCCAGAGACCTGGATTAAATTTGTGAAGCTGTATGGAGACATTTTATGAAAAATGCATCAGTATGGGGGTGAGGAGATAATGACTGAGTTTCCATTTTTGGATGAACAGTTCTTTTGAAATTGTGTGAGTGCTGAGGCTCTACAGCAAAACATGGATTTGATTCAGAAAACATGAAGCCTAATCTTGGAAACTCACAATTAAATGAGCAATTAAGATGTTATTATTGGATGTCTGCAAGTTGACTCTGATACATAAATACAGGTATGACTGAACGGTTTATGTGAGCTGCTGTGCAGGCCATCAAAAACGGTTTCAGACGTTTAAAGTGGATTTCTCTGTTGACACACTGGTTCTCATGTGGGTAAGCATGGGAAGAAATTCAGTTAGGATGACTTTATCAAAGCCGTAGATTATTGTTAGTTGTTAGCTCTTTCACACAGTGATGGGATTCTGAAGAGAAAGCAAAGCCATGCAGTGAAGCATTTCAAATAGATCAGTGTATGAGGTGAGTGAGTAGGGAAAAGGAAATGACCCTCTCTCCTATATCCAACACACACCTGGTGTAAAGCTCATTTATTCCATAAATATCCTCACATATTCCAGGCTTACAGCTGGGACACAGTAAATGAGCTGATGATTAACCATTTCCATAAAGTCAAGATAAAAACTGATTCACTCTTCATGCTGCGAACGCCTCTCATTTCAACAGTTGGTTATGTATCTGGTTGACCACTTGGAGGTGCTATTGGATCTGTATTTGTGTGATGATCAGAAGGGTTTCATTCATGCCACTATGATCAGTGATTATTCAGAAGTGCAGTGACATACATACATCGTACATACATACGTACAAACTGCATCAAGTAGAATCCCAGAAGTCTTCCTGCCTTTAATATTGGCTTTGGAAAACAAGTTTGCTGAACTTTCAGATATATTATGCATATTAGAGACTTAGACTTAGATTTAGACTTTCTTTTATTGTCATTCGAATTTCACTTTACAGTGCAATGGGAACGAAATTTTGTTTCAATGGCTCAGAATAGTGCAGGATGAAAACAACAGCATGTATTCACGTGAAAAACAAACAAAAAGTGCAGACATAAATATTATAGAAAATATACAATAAATTACACAATGTACAATATGGATGGAGGAGGAAATTGTTATTTTGTGTTCAACAGTCTTATGGCAAGAGGGAAGAAGCTGTTATGGAACCTGGTTAATCTTCTGCGAAGGCTGCAGAGCCTCTTTCCAGAGACCAGCAGCGAGAACAGTCCATGGTGAGGGTGGGAGGTGTCTCTCCTGATGTTATGAGCCCTGGTCAGGCAGCATTTTTTAGCAATTTCCTGGATGAGAGGAAGGGAGCTCCTGATGATTTTCTCCGCTGTCCTCACCACCCTCTGCAGGGACTTCCAGTCAGAGGCACTGCAGCTCCTGACCAGACAGGGATGCAGCTGGTCAGTATGCTTTCTATAGTGCCTCTGTAAAAGATGCTGAGAATTGAAGGGGGGAGGTGTGCTCTCTTCATCCGCCACAGAAAGTGCATGCGCTGCTGAGCTCTCTTTACCAGAGCTCCGGTGTGATGGGACAGGTCAGAGTGTCTGTAATCTACACCCCCAGGAACTTGGTGCTGCTGACTCTCTCCACTGCTGTGTCGTTGATGAGGAGTGGTGTGTGGATGGGCTGGCTCCTCCTGAAGGCGACGATGATCTCCTTAAGTTTTGTCAACGTTCAGATCAGGTTGTTGGTTTTGCACCAGTCCACCAGATTTTCACCTCTTCTCTGTAGGCCGTGTTGTTGTTATCACAGATAAGGCCCACTACTGTCGTGTCATCCGCAAATTTAACGATGTGGTTAGTAGTGGACCTGGCGCAGCAGTCGTGGGTCATCAGGGTAAACAGCAGCGGACTCAGGACGCAGCCTTGAGGGGAGCCGGTGCTCAGGGAGATGACACTGTGGGTGTTGTTGCCCACCCGCACAGATTGGG
>OMLP01013914.1:0-10168 GCA_900302685.1 Spondyliosoma cantharus
CTTTTGTCCACTTGCATCGACTGCGGTTCGGATGTGCTGAGGCCAGCTTTTATCAGTGTACATGTAATAAAAACAAGCGCCTTTCTTCTCATAATACACAGTGCCGGTCAGTGCTCTAACATTGTCCAACCGAGGCAAGGTAAAACTTTACCGCGAGCTGCTGCTGCTTACTTTGCATACGTTTAATTCATGTAAATGTTCTCCTGATGTTTACAAGGTGGATTATATTCAAACCACCACAGTATACAGTTATCGTGTGTATACGTACTCGAGCACAAACTCGCTTATTCCATTTGTACGCCTCAAGCGTTTTCTGGGATGCTTTACGGTTTCGGCGTGAAGAATCGATGCAACTCTCCGTCACAAAGTTTTAATTTTCCTGTTCTGAACTTAAATGGAATTTCTGCTGAGACGCGACATTGAGCCAGAAAGCGCTGCGGTAGTTAGTGCCATGAAGTCACTCTTATTTCTCTTCAACAGACAGTTTCTACAATTGTTTTTAAGGCTTCCTGCAAATCTTAGCCATTGTTATGATGTCAACATTCCCTTTTGAGATGATCAGGAACGTTCCGAGTCCATCAGTTTAATATTGAACAGTAAATGGAAAGTTGACGTGGCATAACTATTCCGATACCTGAACTCAGGGTGTGTGCGTCTTTAGTCCAGAACTGTGTTTACCATGCTGCTTGGAATCCAGTGGGATCATTTTGTGTAAGGTAACATGAGGCCAGAGAACTGCTGACACGAGGGAACCGTTAATGTGGATCTGTAGCATTTGGTTGATATTTGATCTGCTTAATTAGGTTAGTATAGGCCCCGATATGGATCGGATGGGTAGATCCGTAGCTAAAAGATTATATTTACTTTTATTTCAGGGCCTATGAAGTTATCATGAGCTGACAAGTGGCTGGATCTATGGGATGATTTAGATACACTTTAAGCCAGACAGCTCCAAGTCACAACCCTGCCAGTTGACCAACGTGGGACCTTATGTCAGGAAAAAAAAAGAGTTTTATTCTGTTTCAATTGTGCCATGAATAATGCATATGATGTTGATGAATTTGACAAGAAAGTCACAGTTTGTCATAAACCTACTGAAACATAAAACTGTTGAAATAAGTAAATAGAAAGCGTACCCAACCAACAGTCGCGTCAAGTGTCGTTGTCGGTTCTGTATATTAGCTAGATCGCAAAACTGATTAACCCTCCGTTCACATAACTGCATTTGACAATATGGAGAGATTAATTGTGATTTTCAGCTTGTTTAATCCACTTTCTGCGCCGAGGAGACGGCCACGTTGGTGTTGGTGACAAATATTGAGTGACAAGACAATGTAGTTCACCGGAAAAGAAATAAGTATTTTACTAGCTTTAAGACAAACGTGCTTGAATTGCAAAATTATCTTTTAGACATATCTGTAAATCATGACACAATTCAAATGGGATCAAAAATGTAGTTGTCTCACCCCACTGACGACAGTTTAATTGTGTTTATATTGAACTGTTCTTTGTTCTGTGAACAAGTTCAAGGCCTAAACTTCAACAATCAACAAAGAAATAAATGTTTCTTCTTGTGCCTGCATGTTAACTTGGCTTTGAGAATAGAACAGATCTACCTGGTAACAGCGAAGCCAGTGTCTGTGCTGCTGTGTGTGTCTGCAGTACAGCACAGCCACATATAATCAGCGGCTAATAACAACACAGTGGGAGTCGCTGCCCCACCGTAAATCAATGGGCAAAATAATTGCTAATATACTGGTTATCGATTTGCGTGCCCGCCATGCACTCGTTTTCTGGGGCGACCGCGGCTAAGCGCTAAAGCAGTGACAAGGGTAAAGTGTTATTTCTCAAAAAGGCACGTCGACGGACAGCTGGGCAAGAAGAAATGACTACAGGGCCTCGGCAGTAATTCTTAATTGACACCTGTCAGAGCTATGGCAGCAGTCACAGCTGCTGCAGGAGAACATCTACCCAAGTCCTGTTCATCTGTCACTTTTAATACCTTTTCTTCACAGGCCCTCTTCCTCTCCCTCTGTTGTCTCCTTCCCCTCATCCACCCTCGCTCTGCCCAGATGTTCAAGGCCGGTTAACAGGAGCAACACAACTTCAGGGGCGGGTTGAACAGGGCCTCAGAAGGCAGCTAACTCACCTTAGCGCTGTTTTTAAATGCCCCGCGGATCAAAGGTGTTTTTTCAGTCTTGGCTTTACCGACTGAGCTCTTGACTCAAGTATCGCCGATATGAGGGAGCAAGAGATTCAATGAATAGGAGCGCTGGGAGTAATTTAAACCTCGGCGTGCTCGCTTTGGTGGCCATGTATCTCCAAGTCTTATCTCTGGCATGATCACCGTGATTAGTGCAACGAGCGCCGCCTCAGTGGCAATTTCTGATACATCAAGTGAAGCACTGAAAAATAAAAAAGAAAAGGGATGCTGAGTAATTTCTGAGGTCACCCGAGCAAAACATGGAAACGAATATCTGAATCAGAGCAGAGTCTCTTAAGCTTTGGGCAAATTCGATCACAGTGGCGGCGGCGTCTGTCTGGTCAAGAGCGCATCAATCATGCGAGGACACACACGCAGTACCTACAGACACAGTGTTGTAACATTACGCTGGAATTGGTAACTAAAAACATAAAGTGCATTTATGCTTTATGACACAGATATACGCGACTGCTGTACGCCACAGCAGAAAAATATGAGAAAGCAACGAAACACACTCTAGACTGGAGGCGGTGGAGACAGGAGCTCCCCCGAGTACACACTGACCTCTGAGTGTACTCTGGACCTCCCGTCTGCTTGCCTTAAATCATGACTTGCCATTTTTCCTCTTTCTTTTCTCTGCATTGCTCTTTCCATTCACTGCACTCAGCCTAATTCCCTTTGTCTTTCTTAGTCCGATTCTTAAACCGCCCGATATTATTTGGAGAAAACTGTCAGTGCGACGTGTGTGTGCGCGAGGAGGCAAAATGCAGCTGGCCCACTTTTGGGTGTCTGACTGCCCGTAATTCTTTGCAGTTTAAATAAAGTCCAAACAAAAAGTGTTGATAATAGTGTGCAATTTCAAGCATTGTTCAGTCCAACAACAGCAAATCTCAGTTTTTCTCCACATGTGGAAAATAAAGAATTGGTTATGTTAATGCCCTAAAATGAGCTGCGACAATTAGGCGATTCATTGACGAGCCAATCATGAGAAAATTAATGGGGAAACTATTTCAGTAATTCAACAAACGTTTAGTAAATCTAAGCAAAACCTGTATTGTTTTCAGCCTCTCAAACATGAGAATTGGACTGCGTCCTTCTTCAAACATGATGGCAATCTAAATATCTTTAGGTTTTGGAATGTTTGTCAGATTGAAGTCTGGTTTTGTGAAAATATAACAAGATTTTTTTTCGACAGAAAAATGAATTCGATTGAATTCATTTTATAAAACTGCCTCTGATCCCCTTTCACCCAACTGGCTGTTTCTCTCAATCAGCAAGAGAAGTTTTGCTTCACAATAATCAGCAACCGGTTTCCCTAAACCCCTCGAGGACATTCATGTGGATGATTTCAGCCTTGTTATTATTCCTGTTATTATTTTACATCCCCACTTTACATTGTGGGTTTTTTTCATGTACAGCCGTTTTGAATCGAAGCCAAATACATACCTCTGTGAATGGAAAACAGACACGCTGAAAAATCAGAGACAATAAATACAAGCAGGATGTATTTAAGACTGAGGATGCGCGTGAGCTTTCATTCCCATAAAAATAAAACAAAAACAAAAAAACGACCTTGTTTTCTTTGCTTTCTTTTGTCAAGGCTCCTTGTGTCTTGCCTGAGTGAAAACCCAGGTTTTCCTGCTTCCTCTGAACCTCATTAAGCTCTGGGATAGTTTTACCTCGCAGCTGCGGTGCTGGATGCCTTTACATGGCGAGCCTAATTCCCACATATTTTCAATTCGCCCCTCTCTTTTCCATAAGAGCAGTCATCGATCTTCATTTGTCACTTAACCTCCACGAAGACGAGGACAGAGAGCGTTAGTTGTGTGAGTGTGCGTATTAGTGTGTGTCTTTGATTTCCTCGAGGCCTACTGGCTCTGACACCACATGCAAATGAAACTGCGGGTGTAGCGGAGTGTGGGATAGCAAATATATCCACTGACTCCTTCAGTCAATGTCACCTGTTAATGACACTTTACATACGGCGCCTTATCACACCATCAGAATATTACACACACACGTACACACACACCGACGTGCTCTGTTCTCGTCTGCAGACTTTTCACTACAAATAACACCATTTTTTTTTTATTTTTTTTCCCTCACAGCGCAGCTTCAACTCCTGACAAATGTCATTAAATACTTTATCAGACACAGCCCGATAAAAAACCAACACAAGTTTTCCAGGGTGCTGGCTTCTTAGTTGACAGGTGCCGTGAGCTAAATTTCTGCAGAGGAAACACAATGCGGAGTAACAACAACAAAATGTATTAATGCTGCTCGGCTTAGAACTTTGTTCCTGTTCTGTCAAACAAACCGAAAAGCTGTTACCAGAAAAATCAGAAGGAAAGTATTAAGAGAATCTTCCTCATTCAATGTGAGCTGCATATATTCACATATTCTTTACCTGCAGTGTACATACTGTCTGACTGTTTACAGTGAGAGCTCGTGTACCGAGCATAATAAGCGTACATACACGTCGCAGGGATGTTTGTGTCCAGCACGGTGTTAGCTTCGCATTTGTCACACAGCGAGCACCTCTGCTGTTGACTTTACACTGGAACTACTGTGTGTGGGGGGGGGGGAGCGTATATGAGAAGTGGCTAACACCAAGTTGATTACATCAAGGCAGCTTGCAGACTTGACACCTTGCTGAATTTGTAAGCATTAATCGGTGGGGCCCTGTCACTGATCCGTCAGCTACCTGGATAATTAGGGACCACGACTAACGATGCCGTCGGGAAGAAGGGAAGCTCAACTTCTCCCCCACCCGCCCACCATCAAGTCATAATTAAGAGACTCCCTTTGCATTGAGGTAGCAATGGCGGCAGAATATCTGTTTAGGAGAGGCGAAGGCAGATGTCAGTGGTGGAGCTCACAAGGCGAGGCACTGTCTGTGCATCCTGTTCAATCAGCGCGCGCCTCATTGTGGCTTCAATCTGGACATGTTGCAGGGGTGCTTTAATTAAACATGTGCTGAGCTAAGCTACACAGACAGATCATTAAAAAGGTAGATCTGAAGTTCGTTTATCGGAGACACCGAATCATACATATTAAAGAAAATTAACGGCATCTCTCTCTCTCTCCGTAACGCGAATGCTTGATTTATGTTTAGAGTGCTAAACTTTTTAATTAGTGGCATCAGTGTGTGAGCGGCCGGAGTCAGCCAGTCTCCCTAATGTTTCTATCAGAAGAGCAGACAAAAGGCGAACTAATTACCGTCTTCAGCTATGAAGGAACACACTTCCACACGGTCATGTTTGACAGTATCACAGCGTGGCACTTCCTCTCCCTTCATGACCTGCGCTAATTCTGTCAGTCCAGAAAAAACTGCTCTCCCCGCTGTCAGTGGAGATGAGAAACCGGCGCAGGATCAAATGTTTCTAAACTTTAACATCTAAGAGTGAAAGGAAACTGAGCGGATTCCTGATTCTCTGGAACAAGTACACGGGTATAAAGATGTTAATCCGGTGAACTTGCATCCCGGTCCATCCCACTGAGAATTGCTCCGCCCTCTTCCTCTGTCTCAGGCAGTAAAACTAAATGTTTTTTGTTTTTTTTGTTAAGACAGGTAATAAAAAGTGGATTTTTTCTTCTTCTTGGGGAATAAATTTAACACCAATCACACTGACATGTTGAATGATTAGTTGACAGATTCATTACTTAGAGTGACAGTGTTTGATTTAAGATATTGCGTCTGGCAAACTAAAAGCAAGAGTCGACGTGCAGCAGTGCTGTTAGTTTTCAGCGATCAAAAGTGTGACCTCAGCGTCAAGGCAAAAACACAATTTTATCTTCGTATATCTTCTACATGGTGTCTCACATCCACTAATTAAACTAATTAATGCTTCTCTGGGTTTAATGAATACAGTATGTTGCCATTGTAAACGGTGATAATGCTGCTGATGCCAAAAGTCATACTGCAGCAACACAGCAGTTACTATCAAAGTCTTTAAAGGTGTAAAATCAAGTCTGTGCTGTTAAAACCTTTATCACAGCACTTCAATTAGAGCGGCGACTAACTATATCACAGAATGGAATAACTTTATCGTCCAGCCGAGGAGAATTGTCTTAAATTAAAAACAAAAACACAATCCGCACTAACATGTATGGTTTTTGACTAATCAACTGGTCTGTAAAACGTCAGAAAATATTGAAAAAATGGGTTTTTAAAGCTTCTACATTCCAAAGCCGACGTCCTCAAGCCGCTTGTGTCATCAGACCAATGGTCCAAAAAAGTGAAAATGTACCATTTAAACCACGAAGAGCACCGAATCTTGATCCATGACAAGCTAACACCAGAGAATGTTCATAAAAAGGACTTTTTTTAAACGCTGGTGATGCACTCTCACAGCAACATCAGGTCTACCACTGCCGTCGTCCGAAACTAACGGTCAACATGAGTTTAACACACAAAATCGAGAAGCCAAACTTGCACGAAATCACAACACTGTTCACGTTTTAACCACCTCCCGCATTTTTATTTGACTCTCGTCACAATTACCTGCATTGTTTACCTTCCATGTACTATTTGAGGTCCTGTGAGAAACACCTCTACACAACTGCAGTTCCGCAAGAGACGACCACAACAACAAAAAAAAAACCCTGAAAATGACGACAAATGACTGCAGCAAAAGCTCAAATTGCACTGCACTGAACTCAACTGCCAAAACTAACAGATGCAGTAATGCGGTTCCAAATGAAAGAACACTGATGTATTGTCACTGGTCATAAACTAGATAGGGTACAGCGCCATTACAGGGTCTAAAATCATCACTGTGACTGATGAAACAGAGCCCATTTGAAATGGCATACAAAGAGCCATTGAAGCCTCTCCCTCTCTCTCTCTCTCCGAGGAGCAACATTTTGTTTTAGTGCAACTCCAAAGTGACAAATCGAGGCTGTGGAAATATCTGCTAATGCATTGTAAAAATAGCCTCGCGTTTATAGGTGCAGGAAGCTGTCGCACACGCACGCACGCACACACACACACACACACACACACACACACACACACACAGACATCAGCAGAGGTGTTAAAGTTTGCGGATTGACCATATGTCATGCACTGGAAATAATGCAGAGACAGAGCCTGCCAAGCTGGGATTGACCATTACTGGCTGTGATGTATGCGTCTGTCACAAAAACAGACAATTAAATCAATATTCAAAAGCTGAGCCGGAATGGGGCCACTTCAGAGCTCGGCTGAATGACCAGAAGAGGCTGGAAAAACAGGAAACACTTCTTTTTTTGTGTGTGTGTGCGTCGCTCCACGCACTCTTTTGGGGATTTCGCCACTGTTTGCGGGCCGACGGCGTTCATTTTCAGCGCGCAGGCAGCTCTCTTCAAACACATTTCTCTCTATCCATCACTAAAGCCTCGCGTCAATTAGAAATTACAGCCCCACCGAGTTCAAAGTCTTTCTGTCACAACCTTGATTAAGTCTGCTTAACCTCACATTTCCACCGCCTGCTTAACATTCTACAGCTGTTTTATTCGGCTTTGGTCATTACTGCACCAACTTCAAAGGCTCCTCTCCTCCCCACCAGCACCACCAGCACCACCCGTCATTTTGAAAATGCATGTCAATCACACGCATCTCCTAGGGACATCAAATGGATTCGGGCAAATGCGCGATTCTCTCGGAGCAGTTCACGTCTGGTCAGGTTAATGGCAACATGGAGGCGAAAATGTCGAGAGGTGGTACGTGGGGGGGCTGAGGCGGCGACTTTTCTCTGGAAATGTGGCATTATTGTACTTTTTGTTAAAGAACTGTCTTTGAAAAACAAACCACAAATGCTTGTTAAATTACAGGATCTCACTTAAAACCCCTACACACTTACTGCCAATCTATTAATGCTGTAAATGTAATAGGTTTGTGGTAGCAGAAAGTTGCTAAACTTGATTTTTCCTGCCATGGCATCAATAATATAGAGATTTGACACACTTCGTCTCCTCCTTTATCACTCTGGCATTCGTGTTTGGTGTTAAGTAGCCGACCTTCCTTTCTGCAAGAGGTGAACACAGAGGTCAGGTCAAGATTTTGACCATTAGAGGCTCACCCTGCAGTGATTTTAGGGCTATTTCTGGAGATTCCTGCCTGTGATCTCGCTATGCCCCAGCACCCCCTCCTCCTCTCCCTCCCTCCCACCTCCTCCTGGGGTATTAATCGTGAAGTATTTACCCCGCTTGAGAACTTTTTCTTTCAATTTGTCTTTTCTTTACTCCTCGGCGGGGGCAGAAAGTTACCCTTTGAGGCAGTCCAGCTGCCGGGGCGCATGCGTGTCTCCATGCTGAATGATTTACTGATGTTTATCAGGAATGAATAGATCAAAGGCAGTCGCATGACAGGCGATCAATCAAGCATCAAATCAAGGATGGCAATCCCAGAGCGGAACACAAGCTGAGGGGAGAGACACAGAGACAGAGAGAGAGAAAAAACACGCCACTTTTCTTTTTCTTCCCCTTTTCTTGTCTCGCTGGCAACAAACACATCAAACACGTTGGCCTGTAAAAACGAGATAAGATGAGCTTTGTTTTGGGAGAACTTGGATGTTGGCAACCTGGCAGAGGATCGGCTTTAAAGCGCTGAAACTGAAGTGCGGCTGAGCGCGTTGGTTTTCTTGGCATGGGGGCTGCGTAAATGAGACAATGCTGTTGCCAGTCAAACAGTGCCCTCAGATGAGCAGGAATCAACTTATTACGGGGCTGTTTTGGGGGGAAATACATACAGGCACGTTGTGTGTGTGTGTGCGTGTGTGTGTGTGTGTGTGTGTGTGTGTGTGTGTGTGTGTGTGTGTGTGTTATAAGAGGTGATCAGGCCTGTTCTGTGCGTGCCGCTGCGTAAACTTGTCTAAGCACTGACTGACTGATTCCTGCCTGTTTATCGGTGACGCTGTGTGTGTGAGTGTGCGTGAGAGAAGGAGGGGAGGGGAGTGTGTGTGTGTGTGTGTGTGTGTGTGTGTGTGTGGTGGTGAGAGCCGGGGCTTACCTACTGACCGCCGCGGCGCTTGCTGCTTTCTCCTCGGCATGCTGCTGCAAGACTTTCCGCTTGACTTTTCATGCAGAGATCAAAATAGCGGACGAGCTGGAGAAGGAAACCGGTGCGACGGGAGGGGAGGAGGGAAAAAAAATCAGAGTTAAAGTGTGCTAGATCCCCCTCGCAGGAGTGGAAGAAGTCTCTTCTTTTTTTTTTTTAAACAATCGATGCAAGTGGAGGAGGGGGTTCAATCTCTGCTGATCATTTCAGAATCGGGTTATGTCCGCTGAGAAAATGAAAATCATTTTTTTGTTCTTCAGGGCTCGTCCGTTAACTTCTGCCGATCGCACAAACTCATCGCAGGCTTGGGGATTGCGTGTGTGGGGGGGAAAGCTCCGGATTCTCAGTCTACCGAGCTGCCAGAGCCCCTGCCTCCGTCGTTCCCATCAAAAATCGCCTTTTTCTGCTTTTTCAACACCTTCTGCTCGCGGCAAAAGTCCAGAAAAAAAAAAAACCGGAGCTCCTCTTTCTCGAGGGAGTCCAAACTGCGCCGTAGTGTCTCTGCGTCCGTCCCGTCCGTCAGTCAGTCCGTCCAGGTGGTGGCCAGCTCCGGTCTCCAACCTCTCCGCTACGCTTCTTGAGGAGGAAAGAGAGGAAAGAATGACACGTTAGCCGGGCTGGGGTGTGTGTGTCAATCAGTCAAGTGTGTGTGTGTGTGTGTGTGTGTGTGTGTGTGTGTGTGTGTGTGTGTGAGAGAGAGAGAGAGGAGAAGAAAAAAAAAAACCCGCAGCGATCAGCTCACACCCCGTCTCCCTTAAACGCAAAAAAAAAAAAAAAAACAAAAAAAACACCCCCCTGGATAATGAAATACTCACATATCCGCTGTCCGTCCGACTGTCAGACGCGGACACTTGACGAATTCCTCAGAAACTCATCACAAAACACGCGGAGAACGCAGGCCCGCCCTCTGAGCCGCAGTGTCTCTG
>OMLP01013917.1:0-13615 GCA_900302685.1 Spondyliosoma cantharus
GACCTTTACAGTGAAAAATGAATACATGAATAAAACTAAAATCTGCAAATGACAAATCTGCATTTGGCCCTTCGGGTTTCCCCTGAGGTGAGCTTCTGAGAGTCAAATGAGGGCAGTCGGATTTAATCTGCCGCCTCTGGGAGGCACACACACATGCACACAATACTGCAGACTGATTTGCTATCGAATAAACCAACCAAACATTGATTGCCATTTCATTCGTTAACAGGGACCAGACTAAGAACTGTGAAGAAAAGATGAGGGGAAGAAAATGAGATGGCAGGACTGGGCTGGGAATAGAATGAGAGAGGGAAATAAGAAGGGAGGAAAGAAAGAGATAGGAGAGAAGTGGAAAGAAGAAATGAGTGGAGGAAGGATAAGAGGAGGAGAGGAAGCGAGGAGAAGGCAGAAACCCCGGTGGACGAGGCAGAGAGGGGGAGAGAGGATGGCTGGGCTGGGAGGATCGGAGAGGAAGCAGCAGAGGGAGCAGTAACAGTTTGACCTTCGACCAGGGAGTTAAGTTGTGGTCAAGTCCAGAATCACAAAACAGTTTAATCCCTACAGAGAGAGAGGGAGACAGAGAGAGGGGGAGACACGCTCTTTTCCCACCTCGTACTTCTCTGGTCTGAATCAGTCAGCAGAGCTTATCAGAGTTTGCAAAACCAGCAGGATTCCTCACATATCTGTGGCCAGCCTGCCATCACTCCTGTTACATTGATGTCTTTGAATTTATTCATACTTCAATCCACAAAACAATTACCACTTCCTATCACGTGTCTTCAGAAATGCTTATTTTGTCTGACCAACAGTCTAGAAAGACTAAGCAATTGCAATTACAGGGAACAAACAAAAGCAGCAAAGAAATAGTCAATTTGGAGAAGCGGGAAAGAGCATGGTTGGGAACGTTGGGACAGAAAATTCTCAAATGATTCATTTACTAATCTTTGCCCAACTTTAATTTCCTAAATTACTTTTTTAAATTGCTACTTTTGTCTCACCTGGTTCCATATACCAAACAGAAAAAGAAAAAAAAAAAACTGTTTCAGAAACATGTGGTCAGGAAATATTTCAGATTTTTAAATGTTAATGATTCAGTCAATATTTAGATTTGATTTCTGGTGATCAATTTTATAGGTGAGATTACCTATCATATCAGCACAGATTGTACGCATTTTCAACCTAAATCAAAAGCGCTCTGATGGACTGGAGCATAACTCGACTTTTTACCATTTACAAAAAGGGCCTAAAACAGAGATTCATATCCTGCATTAAAGAAGTAGATTAAAGATACAAGATCAAAAAGAAGGTTAATAAACTCATGAAACAGGAGTTGGAGTTCAGAGTTTTACTTTGCTCAAAATCCTGTTGGCTGGACCAAACAGAGTTAATGATGTGAATAAAATCCAAAACTGTCCAAGAGACCTTCAGCCCCTCTTAAAGAGGTTTGATTGACAAGGTGCAGAAGCCTGCTCATCTTTCGAAAGTGTGTGTGTGTGTGTGTGTGTGTGTGTGTGTGTGTGTGTGTGTGTGTGTGTGTGTGTGTGTGTGTGTGTGTGTGTGTGTGTGTGTGTGTGTGTGTGTGTGTGTGTGTGTGTGTGTGTGTGGGGGTTTAGGTATTCGGTCTGTTAAGCATCTGTCATTAAACAGTGCGTGTTGTGTGTCTTTCATGGTACGCTGCTTTCACTCCCAAGAAGGAGTGGATCGAGTCAGTTTTCAGTGAACACACAATCCGGAGCAATGCAAGGTTTAAAAAGATGTCTCCTAAAGGACTGGTTCAATAAAGATGGTAGTTGGTAAAGGGGTTTTAAAGGGTTAGGGTTAGGGTAAAAAAGGATAAAATGAAAGATCGATCAACAATATTTTGTCCTTCAGTTCATACTGTCGTACAGAAATAGCCAACCCTCAAAATAATAAGAAACTATTTCCATACTTGGTTGATCTTCTTGAATGCCGGGATGTGCTTCTTCTATGTATTTTATAAAATGTAATTTCTTTGGGTCAAACAAAACAAACAAAAAACATGTAACCTTGGACTTGATTTTCTTGGATGTTACTTGAAAGATGATTAATTGAAAAAATAATCAACAGCTTATCGCTAAATAATCTTAAAGCTCCAGTTCACTATCTCTGCCTAATCATTTATATCACCTATTTATTCTGATAATGAAGACTCAAGGATATTTTCGTATAGAAACAACTCCTTCATTCAAGGCATTTATGTTCTAGTTACAGCAGCTGGATTTAGCAGGTTTCTCATTATCTCCATAAGAGCCGGCTGTTTTTAAAGTTTCGGTGGATGCAATGAAATTACAAAAATGACATTTTCTTGCAACTTTTTTGGCTCAACGACAGCTCAAATAAAAGCAATCTGTGACAAATAAAATCAGGGTTTTTTTTGGAGGAGGAACCAAAAAGAATAACTGATTTTTTACTCATGTAGCTTCATGATGGCCATGTAATTTCTTACTTTACTGAAATACTGTTGTGATTGTAGAGAAAAAAATTCATAGCCAACTATTGACAAAACAGAACAGAAACCATGCAATTTCAGAAATCAAAATTGTTAGAACCATCCATAAGGAGAATGTTCGCCAGCTTTCAAATCAACTTTCAACAAGAACTTTCGTTTTGCCTGCACCCAGATCCCCCCGCTGATGATAGCTATATTTTGAGAATGTTTGTGAACAGGTCACCATTTTTTCCGTGCTTAAATCGGGATAAGCCAAAACTAATTAATTAACTAATTTGCAGTACATGGCTTACCTGTGAGTTTATTAGTCTGGTTAGGCTCACTGAAATCTGGTTATTGTAGGTTTTCAACCCTTAAGAGTAGGTTAAGTGAATAACACAGCCCGTTTCACCGTTTTCTCTATTTGTGTTGCACCACTTGCAAAAATATATTCTACTCTACTGATTAGACTCTACTGATCTTTTCAGCAGTAAGAAACATCTTTAAGTCCTCTGTTTCTAAATAAATCTAATCTCTGAAGACGTTCTTCTCCAGCAATAAACCCACAGCACAAGGATTGCTCAGATTTCCAACATCTGGGGAAATGTTTCCCTCAACACTTGACTCTCTTTTTTAGATAACTAGTTTATCAGATACTCTAGTAAGATTAACTAACTGAGGCAACTTGTTGGCACAATTTCAACAAAGGCACATATTTAAGTAACCAAAAAGTTGTGTGTTAGAGAACTTGGCCTTGTTCAAATCCACCTCAATCCCTGAAGAGCCGAGTTCAGAAAAGGCTTTACTGTACTTTAAAAAGTTTTTGAAGATACAAAACTGAAACTATCAGCGTGGGAAAGAGCAGATCTTTAATTATATGCTTTGAAAACATTTTTCATTTGCGTATGTTCCTTCAGACATGGATGTGTCCAGAATACTTTCAGCATAAACAATTTCTACTGAACAAACTGCTTTTCAGTGGTAAATCTACATCTTTCTGCTGTAAATGGCCACATGCTGAACTGACAACCTGATGCAGATAATTATAACATAGATTTGATTTGAAAAGTGTTGCAGCAGAATGTCATTATCATCCATAAGACCTTTAAAAACAGACATTTAAATGATGGATTGATGAAAAAATGAGAAACAATGGTGGGAAAAGCGAAGGGTGTAATGTTTATAATCAGTCAATCAGAGAAGAATGTTTCCTTCCATCCTGTAGAGATGAAAACCTGCAGTGTCATGTGTAATTATTGTGTACAAACTGCTGTAACCTGCTTCTTCTCCACATTTTCCTGAAGAAAACTTCAGAGTCCTGTGTTAGAAATCCAACCCCATAGTCTGCTTTTTTGTGTAAAAAAACAAAACAATATTCAAGGGAATTTAATGAAACACAACTGAGAAGCTTTTTAAAATGAGTTTTTTTGACTGTGCTGTTGATAATCTAGTATAATCTAGATAAAGTAATGTAGTTTGTGCTATAATATCTGGGTACTGTATTGTTTTCATTCAAAGACTGCTTGATCTGCTTTTCCATCTTACATGCAGAGTGACTGATGGATTCCCAAAATTGAAAATGCTATCCTTTAAACAGCAGCCTTTCAATGACATTTTGTTTCCGTTTTTGACATTTTTCAATTTGAGCTGGATGGGGGTGGGAAAAGCGAGTTCTGAAATTTTCGAAAAGTTTTTAACCGTGTGCCATTTGGGGTTACAAAAAAACAACCGACCGTTGGTTGGCATTTTCATGTACACGTCATAGCCAAATACCATTGTTTTTTCCGTAACATCTTAAGGAAACATGGCATAAAACTGAAATATCCTTACATGTATTGCTAAATACACAGCGGTGGAGTGTAACAAAGCATATGAGCTTATATTATCCTATATTATCATACAATGTGGGGTTGCAGGCAGTATATTCCAGTTTGTGAGACTTCATAGTTTTACTACAAATATTATGCTTAACATTAATTTGATTGCAGTTACGCAACACTTAACATCCAAATAGAAGATGAGCTTAAACAGTTGAAACTATACAAGAGTCCAAATGCTTCAAGGACTTCCTATATTGTCAAAAGACGGTTTTAATGTCTGGGCACATGTATCGCTAAGTTTATAGTGGGAAAAAGGAAGATAATAAACATTTACTTAACTTATATTCATGTACAGACATGAATAGTTTTGTCACCACTGGAAGCAGATGTGTGAATACTGAACTAGCTGAAAACCTGTGAACATGTTATTTCATCACATCTTTAAAGCAGCAGCAGCAGCAGAGCAATCCACTGCAGGTACAGCCGCGTTTATCAGGTGGTAGTTACACGCTACATTTCCTGAGTGATGCCGTCGCGTCCTGGCCTGCAGCAGCAAACCACTGAGGACTCGGAGGGGCTTGGGCCACCCAGGCAGCGAGCTGGTGAGCTGTTGATGAAGTGAGGGGTCACTGCAGGGCTAAGTGAGACCTCACACTGGACAAGCAGGCCAGACCTAGGGCCACGGTGGCATATGGGTGTGAAGGAGGTGAGGAAGCTGAGGAGGGGTGGGAGTGAGGGGGCGCCAAGCTGTCCACTCCGCCTCTCACGAGACCCCCAGCTGTCACAACAGACACTTACCAGCCCTCACACTAAACACCCACCAGGGAGAGGGGGGCAGCATCCTTCCTCTTTCAAACAGAAGGATGGAAAAGAGGAAGGATGGAGGGAAAAGCGAGGGTAATCTCTTCTTCCTGCTGCTGTGAAGTCTGAGGAATGCTGGGATCTGCCCCTGCTGCCGTCCTCCGCCACTTCTGAAGCCAAACCTGCTAATTATAGCCGCTAAAGGATGAAGGTGTGACCTAAATAGTTATTTTAAGTCTGGAGCAGACCTGTGAGAACCGCTGCGCAGAGAGAGCAGAAGCAGTCGCAGCAGGGCGGAGGAAGTTCCAGCCTCGACCGTCGCACAACAAAACACAGCTGCGGTGCTGGGGGGCTAAGGTCAGACTGTAAGACTGATCAAATACTGTGAGACGACAACAGCTCAGACTGAACTACAGGGCTTTCTGTCTATCAAATGATCTAGCAACAGTGCCTGGAACCAAGAAAGGGATCCCAAGGAATCAGAATAAATGATCATTAGAGACTCACTGCTGTATGGGGTAACTATCAGCATCAGTCTAAGATGAGTTCTGAAGTTTATTTTCTTAATAAAGCTGAAATTACGAGATGACTGATTTGCAATTCATTCAGAAGAAAAATGTCAATTATGTTAGTTAAATTAGTTTTGATTATTAGTCTCAGAGCATTTTATGTTTCACCTGCCTGCAAGAAGATTGTTTTATATAAAACAGGCAGCTGTTAAAGCTTAAAATGGTGTGCGGCTGCCTTTTTTCCAAGGTGCAAAGAAAGCATATGTGTGATATAGTAGGTGTAAAAAGTCTGGATAATGGCTTTGCTACAAACAATAACATCTGTGGAAAAAACTTTTTCGTAGAGTTCTTGCTTCAAGTTACAGAACCTACAGTTCAACCAAGGAATCAATTTTGAAAAGACACTAATTCATAAACATGGGTTACCATTTCTAACATCGAGGAGTATGAGATTTTGACGCACGTGTACATCCATGAATGCAGCAGTGGTCTCAGGAGAGTTTTCTCCATTCAAACACTTTCTCTACACAAACATTTCTCACTTTAATAACACTCCCACCTGTCTCTGTTTGTCGAATACATGCTGCTTACACCATTCCTGAACCAAACACCCCCTCCCACCCTGCTTTCTTTCCACACCTGAGAGCCTATTGACAGAGTGTCCTGGTAACACGCGTATCACTTAACCCTGTGTCAAAACACAGGTGTAACGTAAGCCTGGGGAGCAGGCGAAGGTCCTGAGCTCATAAAGGAATGTGCGAGCTGGGAATAGCACCCTGCATGGAAGAGAGGCCCCTCGCTGAGAGTGTAGAGCAGAGTACTGAGTTACTACAGGGAGGAGAGCTGGAAAACAGCCAGACACTGACAGAGGGGGAAGGCACACCTTCACCTTGGGGATCCACAACCCAACGAGACAGAATTGTGACTCAGCTATAATGAAAGACAAAGTTTTGGATGGCGGATAGAAGAAAGAAAACGGTTGGTGCACTTACCATGGCGCCCCATATATTCGGAATCCCTTTATGGTGACGTCTGAGTCCTGCAGGTACACACAGTTTGTGAGGAGCGACTGGACATTGTCAAAGTCCTCTGGTTTGAGTTTGGAGACCGAGGGGAATCGGTAGTAATCCTGCTTGACCAGCTCGGCCATAAAGTCCTTATCGAAGGTCAGCTCGTGATTCCCGGCAATCACCACTTTGAACTCGTACGGTAGGCCACCTACAAGAGACAAGACGGAGAGGGTGGTGAGCTGCAGTCTGATATCCACACATGAATCTCCAGTCTGTATCTCTTCTGATAGAAGTCAGACGGATATTGAACTGAGCTGGAGACATTGCAACTGCATGGTGTTCATCTGGCCTTGCAGGACTTTTTAAGCATGAAATGTAAAGATATTGACACTTTTCAGACCATTTTGACAGCAGCAAAACTCTTGAATCAACTTAAAGTTCTTAACTGGAGCTAACTTTATAATTCAGATAACAGACAATATCAAAGTTGCATAAATGAACTAAGGCACACATCAATAAGCTGTGTTTTTCTATAGCTGTGATCTATAAGGTTTCTCACATCAGAAGTGGTTTTTAATCCACCCTAACAAATAATTAGAAAAATTAAGAGGCCAAAAATCAAGAGGTCAGCGTTTGATCCATAAATTATCAAACAGATTTGATCTCCAGTTTTTCACAGATTCGTTCCAATGGTTTTAATATCCTGTGTCTGCATTATGTAATTATTTTAGTATTATTGCAATGAGAAATTAATGAAGCCCATTCACACCGAGAAAAATCTGTTGATCAATTATTATTTATTAAATTTGAGGATTAAAGATATTTTGTTAAATCTTTACTTGTACTTCTTTACTGCATGTTGTCAGCAAATCTTTCTAGGATATTATTGAATGTACACTGAAATTTTGACCTCACTGAAAATAATTCCTTACACTTCACCTACAGCGTATTTTGTCCATACCGTGCAGCTCTGCTCCCCATCAAAGCAGAACAGTATTTTATAAAATCACAACGGCGTTGTACTTTCTACCTGGTCAGTGTATTTTTACAGAAGCTGCAGACTATCCTAATATTTTGGACATGAAACATACACTCCCTCAGTAGCTCCCTGTATACCTAACCCTGAGCACAGATCAGGACTGGAAAGAAAACTCAGATAAGTGGAGGGGAAAAAATACCCTCAATTCAGACAGTCAGAGAGGTTACAACCACAGCTAACGGCTCTGCTTGACCCCAACAGACCACCGTCCATCTCTGCAGACACCAGGCAGCAGGGAAAAGCATGAACCTGAACTAAATAGAGGAGAACATCCATTACAATTCTCATCCCCTCATCTTTCAACTTCTGCTGTGCCCTTTTTCACTCTCCTCTATCAAGGTGATTTGTCCCGGTTCCCCTCCACCATCAAGAAACTGACTTAATACTTTATTCCAGCCGATTGAGCACTCAACCAAAGGGTCTGGCCTTCATCACCCTTCCTTTCTCTCTCTATATTTCTTTTTTTCCTGTCCTGGATTCTCTTTTTTACACTGCCTGTTGATTTAGTTCAAGTCTTCCTTCCTGCCTATCTTTAACCTGATCTGTAGGTTCTCTGCAGGATAATTTATGTGTAGTGTTAGCTGAACCATATAGGGGAGAGTGTGTGCTATGGGTGCTGAAGCCCTCCTGACTGCAAAATTACAGCAGCCTGAACTAAGCCAATATAATTTATAATAGGCCTGCAAATAATGGCTATTTTTATGACTGATTAAAATGCTGATTCATTTCTCAATTAACCTATCAATCATTTGGTCAATAAAATGCTATAAACAATGAAAAAGGTCAGAATTTTAGTTTTAGTTTGGTCACTTTCAAATAATACAAAAGAAAGGCATTCAATCCTTAGTGGACAGAGAGATATTTGTTGAGAACGATGAATACTTATCAATTAATTATTTCAACTCACAATTTATTATAGTTTGCATAAAAACTGTAGACAGAATACTACAGAACTCAGTTTTTAACCGATAGAAGCACTTTAGAAGCTGGCACTGACACAAACGATGACTGAATGCCTTACTAATGAGTTCATCCTGATTAATAAAGATAATTTCTTTACATGCTATCATATAATCGTTTGGATACCATGTGGTGCTGTAAGAAATTACCATCTCCGACGGACATCCTAAATATAAGAACAGTCCTTGATTGCCAGAATTGTACAAAACAGAAATCCTTTTACATGCATTGCAGGATTACTGCACAGGTCTATAAGCAGGATGCCTACATCCACCTTTTGTTCCTGTGCTTCATACAGCTCTTGGCAAGTATCAGCAGAAGGTTATGAGGCATTCCAAGAGGGCCAAATTGAATTAAATGTTGAATAAACAATGCATTAAAACATATTTGTTGAATGAAAATACTTTTGACTCATAATAGTAAGATAAGATGTGAGCACAATGTTCAATTTCGCAGTGCTAAAGTTCAGATTTAGAAACAAAACTAACAGACACTGAACAGAATATAAATTCAGTCAAGATACTTTTGCTCGGTGCAGATAAATAAAATGTTCCACCGCATCGGTCTAAGGTGTGTGTGCGAGCGAGAAAGAGAGAGCGAGTGTGTGTGTTCTCTAATGCTGAAAATGAAAGAATCATGGTTCCCCGGTCTATAGGTTTCATTCCCGCTACTCTAAATTAGCTCTTGTCACGTCTCAGGATCATAAATTCCAGTCTAACCTTATATGAGAATACAGTCTCTCAGTCCCCTAGCACTCTAACTGGATCACACATCCATTCAGACACACATTCACACACACACATCTCGAATCATCGTCTCTACCACCATGCAGGAAAAAGGTGGGGAAAAAACCTAATTACCATCCAACAACTCCATCTCCATTACTCTACTGGGAATTTCAACTGCTCTTTATTGCCACCGTGATACATCTCACCGAGGGTTGGAGGAGTGATACACCTAGATTTATTTTTTATTCTTCGCCCACAAACAGGGGCATGCAAGACAGAATGAAAATCAAAATGAAATCTCTGTAAAGTACAAGAACAATGTGTGCAGAGAAATGTTTCGTCATTCCTCTCAAGAAGGCAGACTTCAAAGAAGACAAAAACATCTGCACCCAGTGATTTCTTTACAGGACGATAATAAAAATAATTATTTTCAAACTGAGTAAACAAGAGTTTAATGAAAAAATCATACTGAACACTGTATCCCTCGAATTAAAGAGGTGAATATCTAAGAAAATTAAATTGTCACCTCCCCCAATTCTCTTCTCTTTCCCCTCGAATTAATCTCTGAGGA
Organism: Spondyliosoma cantharus; assembly: GCA_900302685.1. Classification (NCBI taxonomy): domain Eukaryota; kingdom Metazoa; phylum Chordata; class Actinopteri; order Spariformes; family Sparidae; genus Spondyliosoma; species Spondyliosoma cantharus. The sequence goes on from OMLP01013917.1 coordinate 9,888, forward strand.
AATATGATCCAAGATCCAAATCAACATGTCCAGTTAGTGCAAAAGCCGCGAATATCCACTAGTCTAATAAAAACAAGCCTTTCTGTATCAGTTGCCTCAGCTCTAACTGAGGCTGTGTCTTTCTTTTCAAATTGTTTAGCTTGTTTTTAACTTTGTATACATATATTTACTACAGCTGAATGCACTGATGCACACTGGAGCTGGTGGAAACAATTTTGTTTGATTTGTCTTATTTGCATATGCAAATACTCAAGGAAAAGGCAATAAAGTGAATCTGAATTGTGAATCTCTATGGAGCGCTTTAGCATCTGTCAGGTTTCTTTTTTGGTTTAATAAAATGCAACTTTCCTGTTCTGACATTGCGGTTGCATGTACTTCCAGCAGTAGTTTAAGGATAAAACAACAAAAGCAAAAGGAAAGTGAAAAATTAACTACCATTTACTAGAGCCATGACTTGACCATGACCATGACTTACTTACAGTTTTGTCCATAAAATGATAGTAAATAGTCCAAAAAAAATGGCAAAGTTCAGTTTCCATGCCAACTAAACTTGTTTTGTCCAACCAACAGTCCACTACCCAAAAATGTTCGGTTTACCATCATATAAGCCAAGGAAAATCATGTTGTAGTTTACTTAAACGATAAACAAAATGTGAATAAATGTTGGCAACGTAAGCCCTTTTTACACAGCGATGCCACTTTATCTCCGCAGCGGTGGTTCACCAATTCTACACCGATGGTGATTCACACAGACCGAAGCATCTCCGCCTTAAAGACGAACCGCTGTGTAATTCACACAGAAAGCTCCTAAAGAGGCGTGACGGTACACGTCATGATGATGACGTCGGTGTTTTTAAGGTGTTACCCCAGTGTCCCCCCGTCAATCTAAACCCGCGGACAGTTTATAATCATATGGATGCTGTTATAATGTGCAGTGATTTAGATCTGATTTATTTTCATCACAAACACTTCGTGAATTAAAGTTTTTTGCCGGTGACAGACGATGTTTTTTGGGCAGAAATGTGACGAAGAGTTGGTAGGACGGGCGGGAGGACAGACAGGAGGACGGACGCTTCTCCACGTACAGCTGTGGTATAATTTTTCCTCAAATAAGTTGCCAAAGACAGTTAGAGTTACCACGTTACTTTTGTTTGGTCATGTAACGTTGCTTTGTGGGAAATTTCTCATTACTATGTTGAGTGAAGGAACTGTGCAGTTATCAGACTGTACGATCGACACGCCCCCGCTCCGCGCCGCCGGCTTATTCACTCACACTGGTTCGGTTCGCCAATAGTGCGGTCCTGATACTGTATCACTAATCAAGTTGTTTCACACTTGATTACTTGAGTTTGTTTAAACAGTCTCAAACTGTGGTTGCTGGCTTGGCAGCCTTTTAACTGAACTACACCGCCACCCGCTCCGCCTCCTGATACGAAAATCAGCTCATATACATGTAATGTGAACGTGATACAGCACATATTATAGAAATGCTGCCAACATTTCATCTTTATACTAGAGCAGCAATTAATTTTGTTATGAGCAACTAACAGATTAATCTTTAGCTCCACTATATTCAGACTACTGTTTATCTTCACAACTTTATAAGGTGATGATATGTAAATGTTAAGTTTACATCTTTCTCCAGTGATGCATTCATCATAATTAAGGATGATTTCCATGTCAAATTTAGGTGTATAAATTAGAAGAAACCATCATATATCATTTTGGCAGTGTATGTAAGGAGAAGGGGTTGTGTGATTGGATTGTGATACTTGCACAATTTATATTTTCCTTGTTTAACTCGAAAGATAATTTGAAAATAATGTCTCAAACCATCTCCAATGTTGTTAAACAGGAAGTGGTTAAACAGGTCTATGGTTAGTGCTCATTGTTGAACGCATCATCTTCTCCCATCTATACACATTACACCTCTGAGCACAGATCCAAACATACATAAGCTACTGAGGGATCTGGGAGCAGCTCAAAGCAGCAGATCAGAGCTGGTGCTCTCCCATCAGACAGGCTGGGTCAGGAAAAGCTTGTTCCTCTGCATCGATCTCCAACGATTTCCCTCTACAGGCCAAACATCAGTCGATGGCCCGGGCAAACTGCTGCCTCTCCTGAGTCTGAGAGGAGCAGACGGAGGAGGCCAAGAGGGAGGAGTAGAGGAGCACAAACACACCACTCAGTTTACAGACGCTTTAAATCTACAATAACAACCTCATCCACCCCATGGTCAAAACTCTTTGGATTCTGTTGTCCCTCCAGTGATAATTACAGCTTTGCTTTCAACAAATGCTAAATGAAGATTATAGTATGTTCCTTAAAAGAAAGAAAAAAAAAAACAGATTCTTATAAAGTGGAAGGGTTTTTTGTAACTTAAACCAACACAAGAGTCTAACATAACTCGCAGTGGAGTTGTAACAAGAGTCAGTTTTCTATATACTCATGTAACAAACATTTAATGCCCAAAACTGACATAAACCAATCTAAGTTTACAGAATACTTTTGGACCAGAGGATTATTATTTTTTTTTTATACACTATTTTAATCCCAAATTGTGAAATTCTTTTGGGATGACCATATAAATGAAAACCCTTGATGACAAACAATATGTAACATCACAACTTTAAGTGTAGAATCAAAAGACGACCATGCCAAGTTTTTCAGAACAGTTTTTACCTGAAATGCCACAGTTATGTCGCTGCACGTTTAAGTTTTGAGTGTGTCTGAGCAGCCACTTCATGCTGTGCAATCCTCCTCTTTCAACTAGAAAAACGTCAAATTATGGAACTGATGCGTCTTCAAAATGCCATTTTTCCATGCAACTTGTGTCACACTGCTGATTCTCACCCTCCTCCATGTCTGACTCACTCTCCCTACCCTCATCAAAAGAAAAAAAGCGCCCATGGAGGGAAAATCAAACCTTTCACATTCACTTTATTAGAGCAGAGTATGTAAAGCTCACACCTACACTGTATAGGCAACATAAATAAGCTACATTTTCTCAGCCTGCAGACTGTGCTTCAAACAGCAGAAATAAAAGACAGAATAAAAGAACATGCGTTCACTGACTTAAAAGCTTCAACACCTCAACATATGAAATAAATACTAACATTTGCAGAAATAACTTTTACAGAAATAACATCTTTAGAAGGATTTAACCTATATGGATATATATATATATGATAATGTGATAAAAGACAGATCCATTTATCTTTAAACTTGACCAATATCAGTAATCAAATAAGACCATGTAACTTCTACATTCTAACTATTCATATGATGTTATGACCTTTCTGGTGAAATTACAACTTTAATCTCAATTTTATGACTTTTTTCATCACTTTTTTCACTTAATACATAAAATGTCCTTTCCCCACATTTCCTAAAAGTGGTTTTAATATTATAGTTTTAATTTTCTACCCTCCCATCCAGACAGCTCCACACTCACAACCTTCACCAGGACATTAACAGGCAGGGCGCTCCCAACTGCACTGAGCCATTTTCCACTTTGCTCTGCAATCGATTCCCCATAACAGCCGATATCTCCGTTTTCACTCTGGCTTAACAAAAGTAACGACACTCACACACACAGGCGCACACACACACACAGGCGCGCACACACACACACACAGGCGCACACACACACACGTGCACACACGCGACGTAGATGTCAGCGCTGATGGATGGAGGAGTTTGATAGAAAAGCTGAACAATGCGTCCTC
>OMLP01013917.1:13635-33460 GCA_900302685.1 Spondyliosoma cantharus
CTCTTCAAAATACACCTCTGACAGCACCCTGCCAGACCAACGCACACGCACACACACACACACACACACACACACACACACACACACACACACACACACACCACACACACACACACACACACACACACACACACACACACACACACACACACACACACACACGCGACGTAGATGTCAGCGCTGATGGATGGAGGAGTTTGATAGAAAAGCTGAACAATGCGTCCTCCTGGTGGTGCCAGGTGCTGTATCCGTGGTGACGCAGCAGAAAACAGAGCGGGAAAGAAATAGGGCATGCTTGCATGTGTGTGAGAGTGTTCAGCCTGTTTGTGTCTGTTTCAGTAGAATTAGGGCACAGCACCTGGCAGTAGTTTAAAGATTCAGCTTGGCAGAGTGGGTTCACTACTGTGGCTGACCGACAACAAACCACAGCCACAATTCATAAAACTGAAACTCAAGATTTTTAAAGCGCAGAGATTATTGGCAACTGACAACAAAACAACTAAAAAGAGTAGTTGAGTAAATGTAATCACTGCAACTGCAAACCTCAGCTTGAAGCGATTTTAGGTTAAAATCTTAATGTTTCCACTTTTAAGACCATTATTAAAATCATCAATGTGAAACTTCAATGTTTGGAGGAGTTGTGAGTGTTATTGTACCTAGTATCCAAACACATTTACACCCATGTTTGTCTGTAATCGTGTCAACGGGCCGGGATCAAGTTTTAGAACATGTTTTTCTGTCTTTTTTGGGGGGTCTTCCATTGATTAACTGTCTTTTGAAAAGTCATTCCAGAAGAGATAAAGTTTTCCAGCTAAAGACAACCAATCACATAGGGAGGTATGGGAGATTCGACCACTTCAACTCTGAAGGGATGGAACCATGGCTGTCATATAAATTGTATTTTCACATTTATCTAAAATAAAAGGCAGGGAGTTTCATACGACTGTGCATGAGAACGAAGATGTTTTGTAGCTAAAATTATGCTTGTTTTGTATTCTTTTTATTTTTTGCACACACACATAGATTTATATTCTTTATTATCTTATTCTACTTACTCCATCTGTCCCCTTTTAATTTCACAGTATGGCAGGAATTATGTATGTATACATTGGTAAATATAGGGTTATTTTTTTTTACCATTCGTGTCCATTTTTGCTCTTGTGAGTTGTATGATTTTGATGATGAATCGCTACTGCAACTGTAAAATTTAACGTGTAGATTATTAAAGATAGCTGGCTTTGTTTTTTGTGCTGTAAAAGCAGGATCAGTGTTGGACACAGTAACTTAACTTCTTTTTAAATGTTCTATTCAAAAACATCAAATACATACAAACTAGTTCAAAATTACAGTCACATCAACAAACAAAACAAAAAAACATTTAAAGAGGTATGCTAATTTAAAAGAAGTAAATTTGAAATAGCCAATTGTTTTTGAAAATATCTAATTTTTAAATTTTAATTTCAATGGAAGTCAAATATGAGTTTTCTTTGAGACTTTTCATGCTCTATTAATGCATTTACTCAGTCTAACAAACTTTAAATCATGGTTCAATGATAAACATTTTCACTAGAAATCTATCCTTCCCTCCCGTCATGTGTCGAGCTGAATCCGGATTTTGAAGGTAAACAATAAACATCACTGCCAATGTTCAATTCCTTTACGTTTTTCAACATCAAACCACTTCCTGTTTATTTTGTTGTTTCCTCCCCCTCATCTTCTTTTTCATATAAAGTGAATGTTTTCTCTAGCTGCTCGATTGTTTTATCGCAGTCCATGTTTATTCACCCCAAATAGCCAGTGAAAGACATTAGTTGGAACTAGCTAGCATCGTGCATACCAGTTTTGTGTGAGGAGGGTGCCTTTGTTTGCATGACAGCTCAGATTCTGTCTGATTTTAAAACTCACAAGGAACTCCAGTTCTTTTGGTAATTTCCTCCAGCATGTTTTTCACTCTTGTCTCTGTATATTCATGAACTGGAGTCATGCAGCTTTGGGATACACACAAGAATTCCCTCCAGTTTTAAACATTTGCAACTTGCGCAGACGTGTCCTAACTTCAATTTATTTATGTATTTATTATCTATATTTATTGAATTTATTCACTTGTGTCTTTCGATTTACTTTATATGCAGTCAGGGAGCCGCTAAAATGTGCTTTTAGACGTTGTTCTCCTGCTATTAAACTTCTGGAGGTAGTTTTGTCTCACCTGTCAAGTGCTGATGAACAGACAAATACAAACGATTGAGACATAGCCAAAAGAATTCAAATGTGTTCAAACGATGAAAGCCAGTGTGGTGGGTGGCACTTATTGATTTATGCAATTGGTGAGAGGGAATGTCAGACAATGTGTGTGCGTTTTTTGGTTTGTGTGTCTGAGTGTGAAACATGACTACATTAGAGGGACAAAAATGCTTCAGAGTCACTTCAGCTCTCGCCTGGAGGGTCTAGAGATTGGCTGCTGGGACAGATACCACACATATGCGCGCACACACCGCCAAGCACTCCCACCCACAGCATGAGGGCAGAAGGAGAGGTCAAAGGTTAACTGAGGCAGGGCGTTAGGTCAGAAGGGTTAAACTGGAAACTTTAGCACAGCAGTTGTGGGGACTGCAGGGGTGGTGGAGGGGGTTCACTGTGTGGTCCAGTTACTGGTTATGCGTGCGACATGTCTTGTGCCTTTTGCCGCTCGCCCTGCTCATGGAAGCTTGTGCATGTCAGTTTTGTGAGTGCGAAAACAATGCAGTTGCGTGCAGCTGAATGTGCGTTTTAAGCAGCTTCGTACCTAGCCAGTCGTTGAACTTCTTGACCTCAGAGGGCAGGCCCAGCTCAGTGAAGTCACCCATGTGCAGCAGCACGTCGCCATAGGGCATCTGGATGCCGTCTGTACGCGAGTGTGTATCTGAAACACACACAAATCTGGTGTGTCCCGCTGGCTTGGGAGTGTCATAAGGAATGGGGTCCACCCTGAAAAAGACAGAGAGAGAAAGAGGTGTTAAGAGTGGGGCTGAACAATGAGTCCTAACATAAGAAACTATGACATTTATCTCAGGAATGAAACAGTAACAAGTATTTCATGATTCATCGGTGGCGGCTTCTTAATTCAGACATATTAATTTTGATTCATTACAGTCTAACAGGTTAAAGATTTTTTCGGCCTGTGGGCTAATTGGTTAACCTTTGAGTTAGAATCAGAATTTTGTGGGGTTTGTTGTGAAGTAGTTTTACATGCAAGGAATTTGCTTTGGTTTACTGATGCATAAAAATAGTATGAGTGTGATGAAAGAATGAAATATAAAGAAAGATAAAAGCAAGAACTATAAGTGTCAAGAGAATTAAAGATGTAGAGCAGTGGTCCTCCAATAGGCAGCCCCCTGGCCGCATCTGGCCCGCCGGCCTCCTATTTGTGGCCCCCGAACTGTTATTCATTCACTATGTGTTTTGGTTGGGTCAGCACGTGTATACCGGGACTTGTCTCCATGCCAACGATACACAGGCAGCTGGGTCAGTCACTGCTGCAAGCGCAATTTTTAACTTTCACTTTCGTTTTTGGAGCAGTTCGCATATTGACATTTCTAAAAGAAAAGTGGACAGTGAAAATCGGTAATTCAAGAAGAATGGACTGAAACATTTGCATTCATTCTCCCTCCAACCAGCACAAGACCCATGTGCTTAATATGCCAGGAGACTATAGCTGTGATGAAGATTTCCAATTTGAAACGGCATTATGAGATGAAGCATAGGAATTTTGAAGAGACATTTCCTCAGAATTCAGAGGTAAGAACAACAAAAATAAATGCACTGAAATCGCCATATCAAGCTGCAAGTAGGATCTATGACAGTGCTCACTTAGAGTGGTGTGGATTTTGGGTAAGCACAAGAAGCCATTCTCAGATGCAGAAATAATGCATGATTGAAGTGATGGACACAATGTTTGAAGGCAAACAAAAAGAGGAAATATTACTATGTATTTTAAGTTATGTCAAAATGGGAATGACATTTTCTTTTAGTTCGTATTTTTGTTTTGAATATTACAGTATTATTGCATGTGGCCTGACTGACCTCAATACATGGACCTTTGAGTCATTGAAAAAAATCTTTGTGGCCGTTTGAGATTTGTATTTGAGTACCCCTGATGTAGAGTTATGCATGAATGTGCAAAAGTTAATAAGTTTAAATTCAGAGTTTACAGTTTAGATATCAGTACCTGTCCAAGTTATTCAGTGTAATTACACAGGAATTTGACCAGTTCTTTATTGAAAGCTGTTATATGGGGCATCATTGGAGCCTTGGGGTTAAGATGTACCCCATACAGTTGCTACATTGCTGCATTAGAGTCCGGATGGGGATGTTTAATTGTACCCCCATCCTCTCTGATTCTGACACTGCCTGTCTGACTCATTTGTCGCTTTCAACAAAGTTTGCAAACAAACTATGAAAAAAACCCAAAAAGAAAACCATTTTATCAGTACATCATGCACGGCTGGATGGAAATGTATGTCAGTGACATTGTTTAACTGCTCTGTAGGTAAGATTGTGTGTGTTGGTGGTGTAGATCGTCTCTTTTCTTTCCTTTCCAGGATTTATTTTTGTCCCTCAAAAGAAGACGCTTGCTGTTGTAATTGTAAATTCGTTGAATTAATATTAACAACAGCTCCCACATACATACATAGATTATCAATGATTTACACCTGTTACATTGTGTTGAATGAACTGTTTCCACATCGGTGCCACATTTTGCTTTGCTCTAATCTGTCAATCACCTGCCCAGCAAGAAGATCACCTGTCTGGAAATACTTCTCTCACAACATGCTGCTTTACAAACTGCAGTGAATATCAAATTGTGTTTAAGTAATCTTTGTTTTTATTTAACCACACATAATATGGATTGCTAAATGATACAGTGAAATTGTTAGACAGAGATAAAATCCCAAGGATTCTCAGTGGGGTTAACGTCTGGATTCTGTGGTGGCCATGTGTGAAAATGGTGTCTCATGCTCCCTGAACCACTCTTTCATAGTTGCGAAAGTGAGCCTGATGAATGGTGGCATTGTCATCTTGGAATATATCTGTGCCATCAGGGAAGAATATATCCAAATAACCTGGTCATTCAGTATATTCAGGAAGTCAGCTGACCTCATTTTTTGGGCACATAATACTGCTGAACCTGGACCTGACTGAAGCAACCCCAGATCATAACACTGCCCCACAGACTTGTACGGTAGACACTAGGCATGATGGGTGCATCACTTCATCTGCCCCTCTGCTTTCCCCGATTAGCCTCATTGACAAGTGGTTCCTTAAGGCTACACAGCTGTTTAGTCCCAATCCCTTGAGTTCTCTATGCATTGTGCGTGTGGAGATGCTCTTACGTTCACTATTAAACATAGCTGTGGGTTCTACTGTTGATTTTTTCCGATCTGATTTCTTTTAAGTGATAGCTGGTCAAGATTTTTTTTCTGACCACATTTCTTCCTGGAAGATGATGGTTCACCACTATCCTTCCAGGTTTAAATAATGAGTTGGACAGTTCTTAATCCAATTTTATAAATTTCAGCAATCTCCTTAGTTGTTTTCTTTGCTTGATGCAGGCCAACAATTTGACCCTTCTGAAGCAGAGTAAGATGTTTTCCAGACCACAGGATATGTCTTCCGACATGTTTTTTAAAAAAAATGAGAAGCTCCTTGCTGCATCAGTTAAGGTTAAATAACTTGTTGCAGGCTGAACCATATTAATTACTGCAGTAATTATCCAATGGAAGGATCTTACCTATTTGCTTAGTTAAATCCAGGTGGTGACTTTTGTTTTTGGCCAGGTAGTTCATATTTGAGATGCAAGAATTTCAGGTATTCACCCTCAGTTTCTCTTGACACAGTTTGTGAGTATTTTCAGCCCTTGAGGTCATTTGCAAACATTGTACTACATGTAAAGAATGCCTTTAGCACTTTCGTCATGATCCCTATGAGACAGCTCAAACTGCACAGCTTTACATTGAAACTGATTTCTTACCTGTTCATTACACTGTCAATAGTAAAGTATGTTTGATTCACTGTTATCAGTAAGAAAAAGACCAAACTCAACTCATCCCGCAAGCTCTGAAATGTTTCATTTATTCATGAGATGCGTGCCCTTAGTTTTATTTAGTCATTTTATAATTTTGAACATTATTCTCTTTAAAAAGAGCTGTAATTCAAAGAACGTGTCCTTTTCCTCTTTGTGATATTTTAAAAAGGGGCACTCGATCCAGAAGCATATTTTTAGGAAATGTATGCTAATTTCATACCAGATAGCAGAAGGGGCACAGCTGAAGACTGGAACATTAAAAAGATCATTTGTTGTGCAAAATAAATTACATGGTCCACAGAATAATGAATGCAGGAGAGCAAAATGCATCTCAAAGAAAAGAGGAGACATAACAACAGTGAAAAATGTGTAGTTTGGGCTGGAAAACAACCAGCACTCGGGCTGATTTGTGCACACAAGGAGGGCAATGGCTGTTTTGTGGCATCAGATTGGCTAAAGAGACGGTGAATTAAGGCATGCCATGTCCTTCCTATCCATTATCTAAAAGAAAAAACACTTAGACCCAAGTCTGGCAGGAAAAAGCCTTTTCTTCAGCCTTTTTGTTCGATGTGATCACATCTGTTAAAAAGGAAGAAAAACCTGTACTTTTTCTGACTGAAAGGGAAGAGGAAAAAAATCATCTTGTCTGTAATTGAAGTCTACAATGTGCAATCTTCCAGCACTCTGCCACTAGACCATTATTTCATTAGAAGGGATGTCACTCTGTCGACAACATCAGACACATAATCAACGCTGCAATCTCCAACCTGACAAGCACACACACACACTTACACACACATGCAGAGTCAACCTGCATGTGTGAGCAAACATGGCATAAATACAGCCACATAGGAAGATGAAATCTAAAGCTTTTTTGGAGAAGAAGTCATTAATAGAGATGGACAAAATAGGCACCTTGGCACAAAAGAAAAGCTTATTTGAGGACTTCTCATTTGGGAAGCAATTTTCCTGTTTTCCCATTTCTAGGGCATGTTGAGCAGAATATTAAGACTTCACAAACAGCCTGGAATCTGTTTTTGAGTTGAACTGTCATCTGCACGGTCTTGTTAGTGGTGGGACAACAGTGGACAAGCTGGTCACCATCTGTAGGGTTTAGTCACTGTATGCAGTCTGTAGTCCAGCCGCCATCTGCAGTCACTGTCTGTGGTCAGAAGGCTGTAGTAAGGGTGGGCAAATTGGATGAAATCCTCAGTCATGATAAACAAATGGGTGACGAAGAAAAGATTAGGTGTCTTAGTGAGGAATTTGTTCACCGTGAGCTGCCAGAAAAGCTTCAGTGCTTCTTGTCAGACATCCATCTCCTCTTTGCACTCCATTTCTGCTCAAGATATTCCCTCATGTGGTGTCACAATTGTGTTGGAGAGCACCATCTAACACATCACTCCAAAAACTCCCATAGCTGTTCAACTACACAGAGATCCAGTGACTGGAGAATACAGCAAATGACTCGCATCATTTTAATCAAACTATTCAGTGAGCACTCATGCCTTTTTAAGAAAGGCATGTGTATCTGTAATGGTTCATCATTCATTTATTTGAAATTGTTCCTATTTTGTCATTACATTTTTTATCATGATTTACAGTAAATGCTCTGAAAAATCGATTTAAGTCCGTTTATGGACAAAATAACCAGGCGTGAATGTTTTTGGCCTGTCTGATGAGATAAATGTCTGAGATATTGCAGTACTAAAATTATTTTCTTTATCAATGAATCTGCCAAATATTGTTACGATTAATCGACTAACCCTAATCATTTTGTCTATAAATTGTCAAAATGTTTTGAAAAATGGCAGTCACAATTTCCCTGAGCTCAAAGTGATGTCTTCATATTGTTTCTTTTGGCAAACAAAAGGTCCAAAATGTATAGACTTTTCATTTACCATCAAAAATGACAAAGAAAAAAACAGCAAATCTTTACATTTCTGAAGCTGCATACTTGCTGCATCCCGACTGCCTCCCCTAAGTGTTGCTTCATTCTCTGCAAAACTGTAAGAACTAGATGCTGCGGGGCAAGAAAAGGCTGCTCAAGACCTGATTCTGACATGGTGGTTTCAAACAGAAAACAGCTTTGCCTGAACAGCTCATTCATTTGAAATAACCTATTTCAACTCTTGCCATGAGCAATGGGACTTCATACAGCTAGGCACTGCTTTGGACAATCACATACATGTACATTTAAAGTGTACACTAGGTATGTCAGTGATTAATCATTAATTGATTAAACGCTGATAAGGAGTAAACTGATTAAAAATGTATTAACTGACAGAGCTCAGCTTGACTAGATCAAGCATCTTGTTACAAACTGCAGATATGTGTTTATTAAATATATTAAATCAGATTGAAGTCATTATTTGTGTTTTTACTTGATCTGTAGTCCCCTCTGATGTTGCATTGGACAGACATCGTGTCAAGGTGAAAATTGTTTTCTAGTGAAAAACGTCCAACTTTTTACATATATTATTAATGATGTACCAATAATCTATTGTTAAGGTAGCTGACTATCAATTCAAGAAATTGCTTCTATCAATTAATAGTTTAAAAGTAGTTTCCATTTTTAAAAAAAGAGCGCTGAAAACTATCTGTCTGATTTGACATTATTCATTTGCGGTTTGAATTTTTGTGATTGGTAGATTTGAAGACCACAGATCCAGTCATTTTTAACAAACATCAGCTGGAGCAAGGCTGGTAGAGTGATTTTGTGTCTGTTGCCTTCCGTCCTCTTCTAGAAAACTTTGAATCTGGCCTGTTGTATGTGGCTTGTATTTACTCTTCTGTAGCCTGCAGTCATTCTTTGGTAGTTACTGGTCCAACCTCAACTTTAAAGCTTTCACATCTTCAGCTATAAGATTTGCTCCGAGACACTGGAGCATGGCGAGCAGACTGCATATCAAACCCACCGAACAAAATGAAAAACTAGCTACAGAGATAATGATATGATATAACGATATTTACTATTGACTGTGTTCTGTAAATAAGTCATATATATATATATACACACACACACACACACACACATATATATACCTCAGATAGATCGAGAGATAGTGTGTGTGTATATGTATATTTTTATTTCTCTCTAACTTAAGCCAGCAGAGCAGCACATACATTACTCTGTAGCTGGTGATTAGATTTGGTGCTCTGTGGTGCCTGGACGTCATGCAGCTTTACACGATTCGACAGTTCTCGTCATGGAGAAAGGACGAACGCAGAACCACATGGGATGACAAAACACTCAGCAAATACACACACACAGTAAATATACAGTATATGCACACACAAAAGCATGCACATTAAAACAAAGCAAGGAGAAAAACAACCTCCATCTCCTCCCTTTTCCTTTGAGATTTAATCCACCCTGAGAATGTAAGTAAATACCAGCAGCCCCTATCAATTAGAGCAGGCCCGGGCCAAGAAACCTTCATGATAGTGCTGCATAGGTACACATACAGACACACACGCACGCACACAGACATAGACACACACAGACACACACACACACACACACACGAGGGCCTCTGTCTTTCCTGTTAACATATGACTGTATAACAATCCAGAGGTTCATTAGTAATGTATACAGGAGTTCAGGAGTTCAGCCGTGGAGCAGAGAGCCTCTGATCTATTGTAAACGGAGACAGTGAAAATGAAAAAGTCTTCTTGTGCTCTGGCAGCAGGTAAAAGAATAGTCTCCAGTGACGGACTGAGCTGTGTTAGCATGAGGGTTCGTGTTAACATGTCTGAGCTTCAGCGTGACATCAGAGGGAAGACTGTGGAGGGAAAAGAGTGGGGGAGAGGAGAAATGCTAATGCGCTCGAGGAGGGCAGCAGCACACTCTCAAATCCGCCATGACATTGGAGCTGACACAAAACCGAGGTCTGTGGCTGCACACATATCTGCTGTATGAAGAAATGTCTGTGACCCTTCATAAAAGCCTCAGTGCATTAACTTCTCCTCACCTACGGCTGCAACATCATAGCAAAAATTGTAAAAAACTTGGAAGATTTTTGCTCAAAACTATGATTGTTGATCACATTTATCCGTCTCCATTGTAGGATTATATTACTGCACTTCTGCAACTTAACATTCATTTTCACTTTTCATCATGAATTTCTTGAGCTAACCAGCCAGACTCTCTGTTTTGATTCTTGCTGTCATGCTCTGGATGTGTTGTTAATTACAAAATTCACAGATGACACAAGATGTTCCACATTTGAGAACTAAGACAATTTTCCTCTCTGAAAATTGAGCCAGTTTGTTCTTTTTTTTACTTTACTTGCTCTCAAAAACAGCCAGGTTGCTCTTTGGTTGCTTTCACATCTAACATTTATTCACATCACACAATGCCTCAGATTCAAAAGTTACTGTGAAAATTCAACAAGGACATTCATGTGAATTGAAGAAGCACTTGAGTATCATTTTATGGCGTGATTATGAACATAAGAGCCTCCATTTATATATTTTTATATGATAAAAGAAAGCCCCCTAGCCTCCATAAACAACATAAAAAGCACATTAATAATATCAGTGCTAAGAAAAGATTGACAAGCTTGAGGTGATTTGCCCGAAAAATACTTCCATGTTAGAAAACTATACAAGTTAAACATGAAACACAACTAAATCCTGCAAAACTGGATTGAACCCAAGAACAGTTATTAGTTACGGTGTCAGATAGAGGAACATAACAGGGAGAGAAGTACAAATGAGAGTGGAAGAGACAGAAGGAGGAGGATGAAGGAGTGCTCCCTGATGTCTGGAGGAGGATATTCAATTTGACTGAGCACGCTTGGCTCTGTGGCCTTTTGGAAAAACACAAAAGTAAACGGGGTCAAAGTTCAGCCTGAGCTTGCGTCTTCAAACGTGACACTTCACTCGCAGCAGATAAGAAGGTCGCCGCCTGTGTCGCTCTCTGGCTCATCGAGCTCTTTAAGGAAGCCACACAATCATTGTGATTGATTACAACACTTCCTAAAGATTTTTCTGAAAACCTCCTTAGTCTCTACGCCGTCCAAGACAGGCCGAAGCTGTTTGCTGCACGGCCAAGAAACTGTCTGGCTAAAGAGCTCTTATCATACATAATAGTATTGGTTGCATTTAAACCCCACTATCCATCACTCTAAGAGATAACTTCATGTAAACCGCTAATGTATTAATAAGACCTGAACAAAGAAAAAAATAATAACTCTTGTCTTTGCTCTTTGAGAGTTTAATAGTCCTATCGACATAAACTCACGGAGCTCTTCTAACTAAATACTGTGTTTGCAGTGTGCTGATGAGAGTCCTTTAACATTTTTTGTTTAGATTATTTTAAAGAATGAAGCTTTAAAGTTTTCAGTAAAAAAAAAAAATTATGAACAATTATAGGTGATTTTGATGACATTAGAACGAATTAAACAAACATTTAAAATGTCTCACTTTATTCGTATTGGAGGAGAATCCAGACTCCATGAAGGCTCACATAGAGCCATTTATTTATTTATTTATTCTGCAATCAATTACTTAATATTAGTGCTGTTAATCTGACAGACTTGAGTATGACTATTGACAGTTTATGTTTTAATGCTTGGGAATGACACATTTTGCAAAATCGTTTTAATCTATGGAAACTGTGACTCTGTAAAAGTGCTATAATATATATATATATACACACATATATATACACACACATACACTAATGTGTATGATGTGTATACTTGATATAACAGGTTGCTCTGCAGTATTTTGTATTCACTACACAGTCAAAAGTCTGAAAGAATATAAACACATGAACATTTCACCCGTATGTTATTCTGAGACAACCGGCATAAATATGCAGCTTTGACTATTCTGAGAGATGTTGGATCTGGCTGCAGGGATTTGCTCCCATTTAGCCACAACAGAATTAGCGAGATCAGCCTGGCTCGAGATCTGTGTTCCAGTTCATCCCAAAGGTTTTGAATGGAGTTGTGGTCAGGGCTCTATGCAAACCAGTCAAGTTTATCCACATCAAACTGGAAAACTATTTATTTATTTATTTATTTTTTTAAATGGAGCTGGGAGGCCATCATACTTTTGAAACAAGAAAGGACATTTCTGGAAATTTGGGAGCACATTATCATCTAAAATATTATATAAATAAATAAATATAATATGCTGTAGAATGAAAATTCCCCTTAACGGGAACAGAAAGAGCCTTGCTGAAATCAGTTTGAGACCAAAGGTACACAAGCGGTCCACGAAGCGTTTAACTTAGTATACTGCTACCCAAGTCCCAATGGGGTTAATGAGGTCAACGACCTCTGAGCTGCCCGCTTGTCTCCAACAGAAACACTTGTCATTCACAGTCCGGTCCTCAGTCCATTTTATACCTGCCTCCACCTGCTGCAGAGAGATTAGCCTCCAGCTCCTTTACCCTCTCTCCTTCCTGCTCTTCCATTGTCATTAATGGAGTCGTCCTGATAATGATTTCTCATCAATAAGGCCACCAACAGCTACCTAAAACCTCCTGGGTCAAAAAGGAAACGTGGAATATAACAGACTGCTAATCAACTAAAGCGGCCCTGCCCATACATGAAAGACCGGATCAAGACTCAAACATTCATCAGAAACAACACAAATGAAACAGACTCAACAGGCAGAAATCTTTAGTGTGTGTGAAACTACGAAGATAAATAGAATTCAGTCATCTTAAGTTGACAAATTCACACAACACATGCAGCAGGTTTAATTATTCCCCAAACTTGTTTAGCAATGAAGCCGGTCACAATTTTCATCATGATAGATGACTAAAGCAATTTTCTTTTTGACCTATTTAATAGCCAAATATGATGCAGACAATCACGACTACTTTCTAGACAAAACAAAGGCTTGATGATCAGAAATTAAATCACAGCAGCTGATTGTGGGCCTCTGCACTTTACCTCCTCCTTGTTGAACTTCACAATGAAGACTTGTCAGAGAAATTCTGATGTTTGTGCGTCCACTAAGCTGAGAGACTAGTGCATTTAAAAGCTAATCACATTTGAGACAAAATAGTAGAATAGAAATGCCATTTCTACACTGCCCTCGCACTGTCTTTATCGCTCTTTCAGGAGAAACATCAAAACACATTGCTTCCCCGTTTCCTCTGTCTATAACCTCTGCATCAGCTCCCCTCCCCCTCAACACACACATGCACGCACGCACGCACGCACGCAAGCAAGCAAGCGAGCAATACCATTTCTCTGAGAGGAGCAGAGAGAGCGCCTCTCTTATCTTCTGCATTTCAGCTGTCTGCGCTAATTCAATAAACTTCAGAGGAACAAAATGAACACAGGAATAACGGAGAGGAGGGTGGTGGTGGAAGTGGAGGTGGGGTGCACAAGGGAGCCGAGAAAGAGGCAAAGGTGGGAGACGAGAACAAGCAAACAAGAAAACCCAACAAGAAAACGAGGCAAAAGCACAAACAGAATATCGATACAGAATGACAGAAATTCACAAGAGATAAATAAACAGAAAGACGAGTACACTGTGAAAAAAAAACATTCAAATGAGAATTGATTTTAAAGAATGCTGAATGATGGCCTCTTGCCTTGACACCACCCCCGCCTCCCTCCCCTCTTTACTCCATTTGTTCAGGCAGGGTGCGTCCTCCTCATCCCTCCCATAATGGCAGAGTAAGGCACACAAAGCCTGCGTTGGAATATCAGCACCAGAGGAACCTTCCGGCACTGCGCTGGGAAATAAATTGCTTCTGCTAATGCCCCTTTCATTATGGCACAGCCCTTAATTGTGCTGCTGACAGTCCGCCTGGCTGCAGGGCTGATGGGAGGAACGCTGAGGAGACGGGTACGATGTGGCCCCCGGGGCCAAACACCAGCCAGCAGACTGCTTGGAGAATAAACTAGACAAGTGTTCACCTGGAGAAACAACACCGCTCACAAATACACGCAAAAACCATGCTATATCTTAAGGCACTGAATCAAGCAAAGGTTAACAGATGTGTTGTCTACAGTGGCA
Organism: Spondyliosoma cantharus; assembly: GCA_900302685.1. Classification (NCBI taxonomy): domain Eukaryota; kingdom Metazoa; phylum Chordata; class Actinopteri; order Spariformes; family Sparidae; genus Spondyliosoma; species Spondyliosoma cantharus. Next base: position 27,689 of record OMLP01013917.1, read on the forward strand.
CTCTTAACCTATAGTTGGTATATCTGGATACAGAAAACATGTCATAAAGGCGTTAAGATCCAGTTAAGAGCAAAAAAACAAAAAACACAATTAAACGGGACTTGAACCTCAATACTGTTTCTGTACCAATCAAACACTGACTGTACAGACGCAACGTAAAGTAAAAGCTCGTAAAGCACGTAAAGCTTGCAACAAATGTCTGGTCAGATTTATAAAGTTCATGCTCTCTTTGAATCAAAACTTTAACAATTTGGAACAACAGCAGCTTGTGTGATAGAGTTCATTAAGGGCTTATTTCAGGGCTTTATCCTTACAGCTGCTTGAGATGGAAACGTTGCCGACAATGATTGAACCACATTTAGTTTTTAAGATGGAATTGATCCCACTGACACTGAGATTAAATACAACTTCAGCGCTCTTCCGCCTCTCTGATCACTCACAGGCGAAACATCTCCATTTCTGAATGTTGGATGTATTCTCCAATTTCTGGACATCTTACAGAAAATAAAAAGTGCGTCTACTCTACAAGTTTCCATGAAATCAAATGACTGTTTCAATGAGTCATGTGTATTATAAACAAAACACTGATTACTGGTTAAGGCAAACTAAACACTAGCTAAACTGCATAAATGGAGGACTTGTCAAGCTGACAAGTTGCAGGCTCGTACAGTTATACCTCCGTTTCATGTCAAGCGGGAAGTGACATCATCAGGAGATCGTGCCCTGCGATGCCAGGCTCTGGGGCTCAGAGGCCAAAATCTCAAAGACATCAAAAGGGCCTCAATCTCAAAAACAGCAGACCTGTCCAATGTCAACTGTCACTTAACCCTCCACCACCGACAACAACTCCACCACCACCACCACCACCGTCCCGCCGGGCTCCAGCAGCAGGTCAGGGGTGGAGAGGGAACTTAATCAAGGGTTCTCCTGTTACAAAAGCCCCTCCACTTCTGCTGGCGAGCAGCGGCAGGCTGACAGAAACAAAAGGCCACGAAATGGGACTGGCTCTTTGTTCTCACGAGAGCTGAAGCCTGACTGCTGCTCCTCCACAAACTGTTTGGGAGGAAAACAGAAAAAGGGATGGTGAGGCGTGAGGTAAACATGAGGCTGCAGCATAATTGGAAGTATTTTTTTCTTATGTGCGACTGACTAACAATCATCGGCTACTGAGGTGCTTTCTATTTGGAAAAACTATTATTGTGGTGCATCAATAAGATGATAATCAGGCTAAATTGCCATTTCATTTTCACTTCATTATTCAGTCCGACTGTGTGTTAGACATTTTAGTGAAGGGGGTGATTTTGCTCCGAGTAGGGTCTAATGCATCTGTCTCAGCATCAAGTACAAGAGCAGTTGTTGGGCTACCTTAACTTCGACTATGTTCTACCTAATAATCTGACTAGCGCACTGACTTTCCAACAGTCGATCTCTTTGAATAAATGAACTATTGAAAGATTTGGGTAGTAGGAATACACTTTATATATCAGGCAGATAAATGATCTGCCAATAAAAAGGAAGTTTATATTATAGGCGGTATTATAGGCTTTTGCCCGATAAAGTCATTTTAGACAATAAATAAATGATATCTGAGCCATTCTTACCCTCAGACATAAATAAACTACAGGTTATAACCTTATTTTTATATATTATATTATATATATATATATATAAATGTGAAATTATCAGTTAGCTCATTGGTATCTGTCACAACAATTATCGATTATCGTATCAGTTGAAAAAAATAAATCCAAATAGTGCATCCCTTATGGGTTTGAATCAAGGTCTGGAATCAGGCTACAAGGAGTGAAACCTCACAAAAAGTGACTGCGGGAAGTAAGAGCAACAAGCAGCACAGAAAAAAGCCTGATCAAAGAAAGGTTAGAAAACTAAATCCTGAACATGTTAGTTCATAAAAGTGGATCATCATCTGGAGAAGCTTTGGTTTTAAACCAGACGACCACAAATATGAACAAACACGGGATAGAGTTTACCTTCAGGTTGTAGCTGCACCACAAACAAATGAAATATTGTAACAATAACTGAGAAAACCCTTTGACTCTTAGCTGCTGCTCCCTTGGGAAACCATGCATTAAAAGAGTAAAACCAAATCTTTAAAACATTAAATTCAATAGTTTCTCAAGACAAATAAGTGTTATTTATGGTTGTGATGACAATATTTAGCAGAATGACAAAATAAGTGGAAGGAATTGAAAACACAGCACAGCTTCATCCGTTCCAAAGGACTGGTTCAGCAGCAAAACATGAAGCAAACACTGATCCACTTGAAAAGGAGGAACATTTAGTTTTTCTGTTTGTGTTTCTATCCAAGATCTATTAGCTGCAACGAATGCTGGAGGAGATGAAGGTGAAAAAACATTGTTGACACTTCTGATGTGTAAAACGGTGAATTAGACAACAAGCAGTTCTGAAATCTATTCAGTTTGAAAGTCACATTTTCCTCAATTAAATTGCCAATTATCTGAGCATTTTCATGTTCAAAGCAACCCCCGCTGCTGAAGGGTTTGAGTAAACAAGGTTTAACTTGTTTATCCACAACATGCTACAAGAAAAGATACACAGGGTCCCTTCTTGGACAGTCCATTTGGTGTTGAAAATGGAGTCACATGAGCAGAACAGCTACTATTACTAACACAGAGATGAAAATGTCCTGCTTAATTATCATCTGACCACCTCAACCAGCCTACTGTGTCATGTGACTAAACATGCTGAGCATCCCCTCTCCTCCAAATATACAAACTCATTAATGAAAACTGCAAAAAATGTTGATTTTCCCTGTGTACATATGAAACAGCACCAGCTGTGAAACTGGGCTGCTTTTCTCATTGTGCACAACCACATCCTATATAAATAAAAAAACCCAAAAAAAAAATCATAATTCCAAAATATTTCCTCGACCACATTTACAGCACTGTTCCAATGTACAAAGAGAAGGAAATCCGGCACATGAAAAATTCTCAAGGAGTTCATTAATAAAAACCAGGACAGCGTTAAAATGAATGTGTGAAGGCCGTGTTCTGTGCCATTTCCTCACCAGCTCGTGTCAGAATATCCACGTGTATGGATGCAGGCGGCAACGTCATTAAATGATTCATACTTACGAGCTTCTCAATTATTCAGAGGGCGGGAATAATTAACAAGGCATCTGGAGGAGAAGGAGATTGCTAAATGTGAAATATTTTTTTGGGGCATGCAGGGAGGTTTAAAGAATTTCCATTTGACGGCACTGAAATGAATGTATTGAGCACAGGTGTCTTCGAGAGAAGATGTTGTATAAAAACTAAACAACTACCTAAAAAGGAAAAATGGAGAAGATTATTTTAACACTGAATGTTCTCCATAAAATCGGGAGCAGGAGAAGTATCAAAAACTGCCAAGTATTCAAAGATTCATATGGTTATTTACTTTTTATTTCATTAGATTTAAATCATAATGTTGCTACTTGTGTTTTACTTTAGGAAAAGATGTTATGAATTTGTTTAAACAGATGCAGAAATGTGGCTTATTTTGTTTGTTCTGTCATTGTTATGTCAACATTTCTATATTCCTAAAAGGAGTTCAAACTTATAGCTTATTTTTAACTTTTGTCCTGGTATCAGTACCTCATGCTGCACTTCTTTAAAATGTCACAGCTCTGATGGAAACATCACATTTAGATCCCACAGTCACTTCATTAGCACAGTATATCTGCAGGTTTCCTAAAGGTTGGTGAACTTTGTAACAACACCCTGTGGAAAAAACACAGAATTTAACTTGAGACAGTTCAAATCTTAAAAATCTGAAGAACAAAAACGAGGCCGATGGCAGAAGCAGGCAGACTGTGAAACTAAAAGGAACAGAATGCTGCAACAGCTCTGAACTCAGCAGAGTACCACTTTAGACGCTATTTAGAAAAACAACTTGGTTGACTAGATTGTTCTTTCCAGTTTGTCTCCCATCACTGACCGTGGCAGCACCGGGGAAGTCGGCTGTCTCCACCCACTCTGAGCTGTGGAGCTGTGGGCTTGCATTGTGCACACATCCGGTAGAAATTAAATAAATTAACACTCAAAAGGCGTTAATGGCGTAATGTAGTTAAGTCAGCGAGAGAGAAATGCCAACACATCTGCGATCGAGATCAACCACACACAACATCATCCCCTCACAATCTAATGTAGTGCACTTCATTAACTCCATGTACTTAAGGTTTGGATCACTTTTATCCCTCCACCGCTTCATGTAGCCATTTTCTTCTGTTTAAGAAACAACTGTGGTAAGTATGAAGTCTCCTACACACTTCAAACATTGTAATTTTAACTGCTTTCTGAACAGTTAAAATGTTTACTTAACAATTTTCAAAAGATTTACACTCAAACTGTCAATAATAAATTGACAACATTTATTACAACTGATTGTTTTTTATGAAGCAGCAAAAAAGCACATTTTGTCTTTCTAGCCTCTCAGCTTTCTGTTTTGTATCCTTACAAATTTAATATCCTTCAGGTTTGGCCTGTCGGCAGAACAAAAACAACCTGAAGTCATCACCTTGGGTTATGATAACTTGTGATTTGCACAATTTTCTGACATTTTTAAAGGCTCAATTGAAAAGAAACAAGCGAGAGGGTAACTTAAAAGGAAAATAATTATCGGTTGCAGCCCAAGAATTTAAATCTAAGACGAAATCAGAAATGATTTTCAGAATCTTTGAGAATACGGCCGCAGGAAATTGAATGCTCAGAGCAATTAAGTTAAATTCTGTATCACAAAATATTGTGGATGATTTACCCCTTTTTGAGACCAATCGCAGGATATGAAAAATGTAAGGCTTCTTGTGCTGTTAAATTCAAGACATTTTCAGACTATTTAAGGCCTCACAAAAATGGTACACCACCCCCAGCTCTCCAGTCCTTTTAGTTTCAACTCTCTGTCAGTTTGTCTGTCTGCATCTGTGAGTCGGGCCTTCCCGCAGTCTGGCCCAGATCCTGCTCAAATTGGATTTGAAGCCATTAGTGTCCCAACTCGAAGCATATGTTCCAAGTTGCTGAGCATTTCATTTCACGAGACGACGATGAGGGGGCTGAGAAGAGAACGGAAAAAGAGAACACGCAGACGGCGCAGAAAAATAAACCAGACGCAAACATGGCTGGACTGAGTCTGTCGCTCACTTGCAGACAGAGAAAAAGAGACGTCTCATCATGCTCCGAAGAAAGCCCACTTTGACTTCAGGGTCACGTTCCTGAGCATTAGCCAGTAACTGCCCCAGCGTGTGTGTATGTGTGTGTGTGTGTGTGTGTGAGAGAGAGTGTGTACATGCTCTACATGCATGTTTTCATGTGGTTCAGAGAGCAATACCTTTAACACCACACAAAAGGCGCTGCTGTACTCCATCACAGAAATCTAAATATTCTGTCTAGAGGGAGGAAAAAACATTAAGGCAGGGATTGAATTTCAAAAGGCAGGCAACCCTGTCACTTGAGATTTTTTGTTCTTTCTCTCTTTGCTCTCAGAGAAGCAACAACTTTATTTATGTCCAAATACTGTGGATGCTGTGAGTGAGAACCCCCAAGCAAGTCGGATCATTATCTCTCAAATCTAAACAAGCCTTTACTTTCCCAGAACAGAGCGCGTATTCTATAAGCACTAAAACATAGCGGGGGGATGGGCTTATAGAAGTGTGTGTGTGTGTGTGTGTGTGTGTGTGTGTGTATGTGTGTGTTCGAGAGAGAGAGAGAGAGAGAGAGAGAGAGAGAGAGAGATATCCCGGGGTTCCTAGTC
>OMLP01013919.1:0-10293 GCA_900302685.1 Spondyliosoma cantharus
CGCAGCTATTTGGTCGAACACTGTTTTGCAGCCTTGCATCGGGCCCGTCCTCCTCTCTGTCCTCGTCTGTTTTTCCCTCCACTTGTTCCCATGGTTACCTGGTGACCCTTTCGATATTCAGAATTGTAAAAAGCATTTAATCTAATTGCACCGTCAGCCTCGTACCTCTGGCGTCTTCTTTTTGTCCCCCTTCCAATAAATTCAGTGAAGTTTCTGTACTCCCTTCCTCCCTCCCCCGGCCTCCTTCCCCTTCCTCTTCGTGTCTTCCTCCTGCTTCTTTCTTTTTTTTTTTTTTCTCCATACCTGCAGAGGATAACAGCCCAGGAGAAGCCTGACAGACAGGTTGTCATGGCAACAGCAAACAGGTATCTGCAGGGTACAGGAAAGGCGATGAGAGGAGGGAGAGAGGTAGGGGAAGGACCGTTTTGAAGATTTAAGCGAGTGTGTGACGGCGGAAGATCGGGCCGTAAGATAGGCGCCTCCCTCCCTCCCTCCTCACCTTTTGACTTCTCATTGCTCTCTCTGTCTCTCCGCCGTACCTGGATGGTGTTAGCAGATAGCTGATATGTCAGCAGATAAGCACCGGCTGCCTGGCATCGCAGCACCATGACAACGTGGCCTGAATAGAAATAGACTTTCAGAGATGAAGCAGTTAGCGGTTCACACACACACAAACCTTTTTCACCCTCAGTGTCCCTGCATTTGATTAAAAACAGCTTGCATTGTTGTTTTCTGTTTTTGTTTTTTTTCTTCCCCCCCAGCTATTGACCTGCTGTATGGAGGAATCTACTGTTTTATGTGCCAAGACTACATCTATGACAAAGATATGGAGCAGATCGCCAAAGAGGAACAGAGGAAAGCCTGGAAACTGCAAGGTACGACCGCATTGACCACATGTGGCCACACCACGCGCTGTGGCGTCACACTGTGCCGCAGGAATAAAGTGAAAATAGGCTTAAAACAACAACTCTCAGCGTTCCGGTTGATGTACAATAATATTCATCAGTGTTATCTAGATCTTGGCTAGAGCTAGAGCTGCTAAGGCTAGTCGATTAGTTGTCATCTGTTAGTATCTCATTATCACCATTTACTGACAATTTTAAAGACCAAACAATACAACGATTTATCCAGCAAAATAAACGTCCAGCACGAGCATGTTTTTCGGAAAGCAAGAAACGGAAGAAGGGTGCCAGGAATGTTAACGGCAAGCGTGCAATTCATTTTGTGTGTGTGTGTGTGTGTTTGTGTGTTTTCCAGGCATAGGGGAGAAGTACTCGACATGGGAGCCCACCAAGAGGGAACTGGAGCTTCTCCGCCACAACCCCAAGAGAAGGAGAATCACCTCCAACTGTACTATTGGTTGGTATCTCTTTTGTCTCTCATGCACCGGCTGTCTGATTGTGTAGCTGCAGAGAGCACGGCGTCAGTGTGGGCCGATGGCTCAGTTTCAGAGAGTGAGAGGGACAGACTGCAGAGCTCAGAGGGAGCAGCAGAATGTTATCTGCTGCTATCAGAGCTGCATGATCGTTGGAACTTATTGTTTCAACTGTGTTTTTCCCGTTAAAGTCATTATTGTTTGGTCACAGAACAGCACATGCGATAATATACTGTATGTTTTGGTGGGTGGTGTTGTGGAGAAGTAGGTTCCAATCTCAAAATACTGCAAGTTGAGTAAACATTATCATATCATTGGTGGTATTATTATTATTATTATCATTATTATTACGACGGTTGTTTGTGCAGCGCAGGACACTGTTGGGGAAAGAAACATACTGATAAAACCATTGTGCATCATCATCAAGTACCCTTTATTATTAGTGGTAAACTCAGGACTTTAATAACCTTAACATTAAATTACCAGTAAGAGCTGCAATAATTCAAAATAAAAACATAACATAACAACAACATTTGCCTTGACGTTTACCAGTTAAGAGCAGAATAGCCTCAGGAAAGATGTCTATATCTCCTCCTAGGCGGTATTTGCTTTAAGCATCTGATCATCTTTGATCAGTCACCCTCAACATTTTGTACACATTGCTGTCCTTAAAACAAAGTGTGCACCGATTCTGTGACTGCTCAAAGCGCTTTACAGCATTTGTCAGATTCCCCCATTCAAACGCTTTACGATTACGATTACGAGACGACGCGCTCTACCTCCTGAGCTACAGCCGCCCGATTCTAGTGCTTCGATAGGTAAACTGTAAAAAACAGTTGATAAAGAGGTGACAAGCTGAACATGTAAATGGAGAAAATTAGGCATATTTGAAAATATGCATCTTTGAACTAGTGTAGAAATGATCAATGTTCAGCCACTAGCAATTTTGAAAGTGAAAGTGTCACTTGTTAAACAAAAGAAAGCAACAATATTAATTGTTTTCGAGCTTCAAAAGTGGGGGACGTGCTGGTTTTCTATCATTATATGCGTATTAAAGATCTTCAGCGTTTGGACTGTCGGTGAGGCAGAAGGTATGATGTGCTCTGGGAACTTTTTACTTTCTAACAAAGATAATATTTTATAAAGGGTTCATTCTTAGAAAACAAGCATAAGACGCAGCCCCCGCTACAGACAGTGATAATAATAACGCTGCTATCCTACCTACACATCACCGGTCGATCACGCAGATATAAGCTGGCAGACATTGTCCTCCGAGAACAGCAGCAGAATGTATTTGAAGCTACGGGGGACGTCAGAGTGAAGCAGTAGTGGGGTTTGGCAGCCTGCGGCACCGAGGAGAGCCGTCGTACGTTTAACACCTTGTAGCAGCCTGCAGGAATCTGCTCGAGCATCGTTAACATCCCTGGCACTGTCTAAGGTGAGGGGAAATTACAGGCCTGGCTGCTCATCTGTGAGAGAACTACCTCCCTCCTACTCCTCTGTCCTCTTTCCTTTTCCTTCCGTCCTTCCTCCTCCACCTTCTCTCCTCCCTCTCCCCTCCTCTGTGTGGTGTTTTTTCTGCTGTAATTCGGCAAGGGTTTCCCTGCGCGCAGTCCAACACTGCCTCAGGGACATCACGGTATTACTGTGCGCGTGTGTGTGTGTGTGTGTGTGTGTGTGTGGTCGTCTAGCATTTAACAGCATTGCAGCTTCGATGCCCCACTGCAGCAGCCAAGAAAAATGATCTGGCTCTCTCCAGCTCTTTCTCTCTGCCTCCCCCCCCCATTCTTTCTCTCCGGCTCAGTCCCAATTTTTTGCCCTGTCTCTTGTTTTCAAGTGCCCCCATGCCCTTCAGGACAGTGTTACAAGGGGTAGAGGCTGAAATCTACCTGAAATGGGACACCGCTTCAATGTCTTGCGTTACTGTGGCAATCCTGCCGTTTGCCGTGTATGTGATGGCGAGAGAAAAGCACGGACGCTCGCGATTAAGGGAAAGCAGTGTATTTTTATATTAGCACCGGGCTTCTGTCTCTTCTTTGTTGCCAAATTCTCATTCCCTGTCTCCCTCCTCTCTCGACCCTCAGGCCTGCGAGGTTTGATAAACCTGGGCAACACGTGCTTCATGAACTGCATCGTCCAGGCGCTGACGCACACCCCGCTGCTGCGCGACTTCTTCCTGTCCGACCGGCACAAATGCGAGATGCAGAGCAACTCCTGTTTGGTGTGCGAGATGTCGCAACTCTTCCAGGAGGTAAAGAATCGGTTCAAAGAGAGGAATGACTAGAAGAAGGGTGCAAAAAAGGGAATTTTCTCTCTCAAATACACACCTTCCTTCTACAGTTCTACTCAGGCCATCGGTCGCCGCACATCCCCTTCCGTCTTCTCCATCTGGTGTGGACTCACGCCCGTCACCTGGCCGGCTACGAGCAGCAGGACGCCCACGAGTTCCTCATCGCGGCGCTGGACGTCCTGCACAGACACTGCAAAGGTTGGACAATAAAACTAGATGAGAAGCTAAAAAAAAACAATGTAATGTGACAGAGGCAAGGGAAAAGCTCTAAGAACGACAATGAGGAAGCTTTTAGCTTGAGTGTAGGAGTGATGCGAGGGGGGGGGGAGCTGGTTGGAATGAGAGGATGAAAAAGAAAACGCAGCGATGCACCGACTGACGGAGAGACGGAGAGACACACAGGACTGATCTCTGTTGGATCCCTGTGTCTCTCTGCAGTTCAGGAGCAGAGAGAGGGTGGCTGTGAAGTTACACAGCGTTGCTTTTAGTGACTGTGTGTGTGTGTGTGTGTGTGTGTGTGTGTGTGTGTGTGTGTGTGTGCGCGTGGTGTGTGCGTGTGTGTGTGTTTGCACCCACACAGACGACAACGGGAAGAAAGCCAACAACCCCAACCACTGTAACTGCATCATCGACCAAATCTTCACAGGGGGCCTGCAGTCTGACGTCACCTGTCAAGTCTGCCAGTAAGTGTGATGGAGTTGTGGGCGTGTGTGAGGATCTTCCAGGAGAACCGCACGACACAAAATGCCTTTTAGGCCACACTAGAGACTGCATGAAGCCTAACGGAACAAAGCCACGACCCAGCACCGTTCTGTTTTGTCCCGGCGCGCCTGTCTTGACCGAAACAGCCACTCAAAAATGACACGCTGCGCTCGTCTCTCGCCATCCTGCATCACAACTCTCTAATTCCCTGCCCTGAGGTGACCCTCCTGCCTCCATCATTCACACAGAGCATTATCAATCACACACACACACACGCACGCACACACACTGACGCCTTACACTGCAGCAACAGGAAAAGCCTTTCATGGCATACAGTCTCCAAAGCGGACCTCTACCTCCACCTGGTGGTCGAAGAAAGAACCAAAGCGCCTTTTTTTTTATTTCCCAACACATTTATTTATTTTTTTATTTCCCAACACATTTTATGTATTTACAGCGGCGGGCACACTGGAATGGGTGTGCGTAGATCTACCAGCAAAATAGGATTTATCAATCAAAACTTACAAAGTCTGCCTTCAAAGTATTTAGTAAAAGAAAGTATTATCGAAAACTTGTATGAACTCGAGTGCTCATTCTGCCCTTAAGCCTAAAGGACAGTGATTCATACTAACTGAAAGAAGCACTGTGCTTTGGCTTGGAGTCCAAAAAAATTAGCGCTTGCAGACAAAGGCGGAGGATTATAAAATAATTATCAGAGGAATTTTTTTGCACACAGTGAAGTCATTTTGTTATTTTCCCAGCCGAGAACCTCCAAAATTGGATTCTGACGCTTTGTGTTTGTTTATACGAGAGGAAACTCATCCTGCATCCGGCCGATATTCTACAAAGCACAGAGCCGCATACAGAATGCTACTCACCACTTACAGACTGAACCATTTAGTCAGGATCCAAAGGTGAAACCCAAGCTGAAGTTCTCTTTTTGTAAGGCATGAAATTAACCCCAAATTACATTCAGTGGCAGCCGTGGGGCGAGTTGATGATCTCTGCTTTTACCAGCCGCTCCATTACTGTCTCTGCTCACTGCGCTCATCTCCGTTGTTGTGCTGTAACAAAGGCTGCTAGTGATGGAGGTCCTGTGATGTCAACCATCCGCTCACAGCCCTTCCACTCTGCCTTTTGCAGTCAGAACGCCTGCTGTTAACATAAGACAGCTTTAACAACCATCGTATTTAGTTCTTGCTCATGTTGGTATAAATGACGTTATCTATAAAAGAACAAGATTTTGCCTCTTTACATTCTTTATCAAACTAATACGTTTATTCCAATTCAGATTCGGTTCTAGCACAAACCAGGAAAGCAAGGTGACAAAGACGCCAACATGAAAACATTTGAATTGGTATTTCAGTCAAAAGATGAACAAATCACGGCGAGGAATGAAAATGCCTTTGAGAGTAAATCGGCCTCTAGGTGAGATTTAAAACTCTGAGCAGAACCTGGACCCTTACGTAATGTGTAATTGTGCTGTAGCTTTTTGGCTGAACAACAGTTAAGTGGGTTACAGTGGTCAAAACATAGGTAACTGAAACAGAGGGACAGAAGGGGAAAAGCTTGGCAGTGTGTCACAATGGAACAAATAAATCTGTTGTGTTCTGCAGTGACCAGGCAGAAGCGAGAAGGTTGCGTGTTTGACTCCCCCTGCAGGACGAATATCATGCTGCACTTTGCATTGTCTACATACACCGCAGCTCACACACACACACACACACACACGGTCCGTCGTGCGTTCGGGTTCGGGTGTGTGAGGCTTTGAATCTGGCATTTATGTTTTATGTGTGTTTTGGCCCCCGTGACAGACCGATCAGCCCCGCCCAGCTTGCACGCCACCTCTTGCGTTCAATGAGAGCTGGAACAAGCTCCAAAACCCTGCAAAAGATAAGCGGTTTAAAGACCCGCTTGATGTTAGCAAAGGGAGTTCTTTAGAAAAAAGATCTCCGCCCAAATGTTCGCAGGTCGCGGACACTATCGGCCGGCGTGCTTTGTTCTATATCCTTAACTGCGAGCGCTAAGCTGCAGTGTGCGTGTTTGAAAGATGTTCGACAGCAGAATTATCTCTGTCGCCCAGACGAAGGAGCTTAGCTGCCAACATTAGGAGTGCAAGGGTCTAAGCCCCCGGTGCCAAGATGGGGTTGATGCCAGATTTTCTTCTCGCTTATGCGTCTGTCTGAATAAAGGAGCTACAAAGCTACAAAGTGCAGTGTCTTACCGGGCCTCCTGTGAAGTGGCTAGCTGACCGAAAAAGATGGAGATATCAACACCGTCTTCATCTTCTCATTCAGACTCGTTATTTTGCATCTTTCTATCCTCCTCCTAGCGGCGTTTCGACAACCATAGACCCGTTCTGGGACATCAGCCTGGACTTGCCGGGCTCCTCCACCCCGTTCTGGCCCCTGAGCCCCGGAGGAGACGGCTCAGCACTTAACGGAGAGAGTCACACCACTGGAGCCACGACACTGACGGACTGCCTGCGCAGGTAACTGACGCCGTTACCACACGTTATATCATTTTTGATCAGCTCTTCTGTCTCTCACACCACACAATTCCAAAACGGAAGTAACCGAGGGAGCTTTTTGTTTCCCCAGACAGAAATAAACGCATGCACGCGCTGATAAACTCAGAGATGCAAACAATCGAAAATCGGTTCCCAGAACCATCACGCCGAAGCCTGTTAGAGAGCAGGGAGCAACACACACATGCTTGGTTTCCGCGAACACTAATTCCTGTTCTTCCCAAATTCACTGGAGACTACAGGGATTATAGAACACACACACACACACACACACACACACACACTGGCACTAAACCTCATCCTCTCCCGTCTAGGTTCACCAGGCCAGAGCACCTCGGCAGCAGCGCTAAGATCAAGTGCAGCGGTTGCCATAGCTACCAGGAGTCCACCAAGCAGCTGACCATGAAGAAGCTGCCCATCGTGGCCTGCTTTCACCTCAAAGTACGAGCGCGCGCGACGGCTTGACTGCTAATTTCGGCGATATCGGTTTATCGGAGCCGCGCTCTAACACTCGTTCCTTTGTTTGCTTCTCAGAGGTTCGAACATTCAGCCAAACTGCGGCGGAAGATCACAACTTACGTCTCCTTCCCGTTGGAGCTGGACATGACCCCCTTCATGGCCTCTAGGTGAGCACGATCCAAATGAGGACTGGAGGCAGCCAGCTAGAAACAGAAAAGAATAAGATGCACGCAGACTAAAGAAATGGAGGGATAGAAGGAAGACCTGTGATCTGGAAGAAATACATGACTGCCTCTGCTTTGACCTCTGCCAATATGTTTGGGCTTTATAGTCATGGTTGTGGCACTGTGCATCCTGGCTAGGATGGAGTTATTGTGTGTGTGTGAGACTGACTGAACACTAAAGCTAATATCAGTATCTGGTTATGTGACAAAAGCCGTGGAGTCATAAAAAACAACTCTTTTCTATGATTTCCAAACAGAATTCTTCATCAAGTTTATCCTTGATAAATAGCAGAGGTCTTTTATTGATCCAGCAGTTGGTTCCTTTGTGTGTTTTAAGTTTAGCAAATTTAACAATTATTTTGTTATCAATTAATCTGATCATTATTTTCACGATTATTCGTCCTTCATCTAGTCTGTGAAATAGCCCATCACAATTTCCCAAAAGTGACATCTTCAAATTGCTGATTTTTTTTCCATCCAACAGTCCAAAACCATAAATGCCAAAGAAATACAGCAATCCCTACATTTAAGAAGCAGCAAATGTTTGATGTATTTGCTTGAAAAATGACTGAAACGGAGAACTGAAGTGTTTCTTTAACCGAAAATCCTTCTGTTGTCATTTTATTAAAGCTGCACTATGTAGTTTTCTGTAAGAAATTTTAATCAAAAGAGAAATATATTCATTGACCAATATTTTCTATACCTAAAAGGAACTAAACAAATCAACGTTTTCACGACTGAATACACAGATGACACAAATTTACCTTTTTAAGTGGCATTCTCAGTTCCAGTGTTCCAGAAGGCGGCTATTGCAGGTTTTTGGTTCAGCGTCGCCTGTGTGACGTCAAATCAAAAGGGATCAAAAGAAGGATGAGGGCATTTGAGTAACTGTGTCCTTTGTTTTGTAGTTTTATTTTAGAACAAACACTACAAACAATTAAAACCTATTTAAAAAAAATAAATAAATAAAAAATAACACGTTGACTACTACCTCTAGCAAAAGCAGTCGATGTTTTGACCTGGTTTGTTGTGCTGTGTGTTTCAGTAAAGAAAGCAGGATGAACGGGCAGTACCAGCAGACCGTGGACCCCTTCAACAACGACAACAAGTAAGGCAAAATTCCGTCTGTCATAAACCAGTATCTGAACCAGCGCAGGTTAATCCAATATAAACCAGATAATCATCACTCTGTCACCTACAATACAAATATACATTCAGTGCACCGTTCTCTGACCAGTTCTAATTGCTTCACAGCGGAGAGTCCAACACAGAAACATCATGACGTTAGTTTTTACTGTCTGCATTGTAAAAATAAATATTCTTTGAGATGGATTTTGGCCTGTCTTACCAGAGTGTATCGGTTGTTTTGTGGCTGCAACACACATGCACTCTGTGTGCTAAGCCTTGTTGTATCATTGAGCATCTTCCTCTCTCCCTTCCTCCGGTTCAGGTACAGTCTATTTGCAGTCGTGAACCACCAGGGGACACTAGAGAGTGGCCATTACACCACCTTCATCCGCCAGCACAAGGATCAGTGGTTCAAATGCGACGATGCCATCATCACCAAGGCCAGCATCAAGGACGTCCTGGACAGTGAAGGGTGAGCTGAAACTGTACCTGTAGCTACATGCTTCAGATGTAACTACATACAGCTTGCCTCTGTCTTTCGAGTAGCTTTTTGACAGCAGCTGCTTTCTTATTAACGGCGCTGCGATCTGACCTCGTGGTGTTTTCCTCTCCCCAGGTACCTTTTGTTTTACCACAAACAGTTCCTGGAGTATGAATAGCTCCCTCCGTCGACCTGCGGGAGGAGACGAGCTGCGATGCGAGGAGTACAGTAGTTGCATGGCGAGTGATGAGAGAGGCACAAACACAAGCCTACCTGAATCACCCTTTTTAGTCGCAACTCTCACTCTCAACGCGGAACCGCTCTTTACCACATACTAATACTAGCTCCACTGTCCGACATGCAAGACAGAGCTGTCTGCTGTGCAGGAATGGTGCAAAGAAGAAGTGCACAAGTTTTTCACTTGAATTCAGGAAATGAGGAAGAAAGTCAGCTGTGGTTATCGTCCATAAGAAAGAAATGACTGCAGAATCATTTTTCTCTGTTACAGGGGGTTTCTTTTAAACCCGTAGTTTACCTGCAGAAGGTTTACTTCACCACAAATCCTGTTCTTTACCAACATCCTGTTTCCTGCTAGCACAGCTGCATTTTAGTAACACCTGATGGCGCTAAGAAGAGAGTGGCAGCAAAGAAAAGTTCTAGTTTTCTTTCGCCAAACTGGCAACTTCTTGACACAAAGCACACTTGTCCATCCCACACCCACACTCCTCCAAATGACCAAATATATATCAAGGATGGAAGTTGTCTTATTATGCATTTTTGCTCAGAATGCAAAGAGTGGGGAGAAGGAAAAAAAAAAAAAAGAAGATCAGCTGACAAATGATATTATGAACTTTGTATAGAGAGACAGTTAATTCCATTCATTACTTGTGAGGTGTAGTTGTCAGATACTTTTTAGGAGACAGAGGACGCAAAGGAATCTCTTGTTTTCTGGCCTGTCATGCTGCTTCCAACAGTCACAGGGGGGAAATAGAGTACACAGTGAATATTATATTTTTATACATACTGTAATTAAAATGTTTGTTTACAGTTTTGCATTCTCCCTAAACTGTCACATTGTTCGTCTTGTGTTACATTGTGCCGTCAGTC